>MKEJ01092866.1:0-12992 GCA_001753735.1 Embelia ribes
GGGAATCGACTAAAGCACTCCGAAAAAATTGAGTTTCCGTCTGTCCTATTTCTATGATGAAGGAGTGATGGACTTGTATAGTGTTAAGGTTAAGCTAAGGCTTTTAATAATCCAAGTATCTTGTATTAATTAGTGGGGTATGACATGATACTCTTAACTCGAGATCACCAATATCGAGTATATAAGGGCCGCTACTATGAGATGAGTTTAAGGGCTAAATCTCTAGAATATTTGAAGAATATTCCAAGGCAGCCTAGGGTCAAAATGGACAATAACAAATGAGCCAAATAGTGGAGTAGAGAAGTTTTGTGAGTATTATTGTCTAGGTATACATAAAATAATAAATGGTTTAAGGCATTGCGTTCACCGATTGACAAGTATATCCGATAGTATTTTACTGAGGAAGGTTCAAGGCAAGCTACCTTTCCTGATGTAACAAGTTTTCGTGGTACTCTCGATTGCATATGGGTTGCAAAGTACATTTCAGCCAATTGCATTAATGTGAAGGATTGTTGAAAAATTTAAGTGCTTCCGTGTGTTTTATAAGGTTACAAGTCATAAAAGCCACTAATTTTGAGCCAATTTTATGTAAGTTACACATAATATTTTTTCTTACATTCTTAGGTGATATTTAAAGCTTCTGATACGAGTTTCGAAATGTTATATTATATCGTCAAAAATTATAAAATGGTATGAATGAAAAATGGCATCAAAGTAAGGGGTTGAAAGAGAATTGAAAGTTGGGTTAACTCATAAGTGGGAATTGTCCCATATTGACCAAGTAAAGGGTTTTTTCATTGTATAAATACAATTGCATGTGCAACTAGAGATATAATCTAGTGTAGTATCTAGTTGGTGTAACCTAGTGCGACACAAGCATATGAAAGTAGAAGCATCACACATGCGTGCTGTTCGTTTGATCTGGGGTCGGGCTCTTGCTCGGGGCTTGGGCTTAGTAGCTGGTTGCGTATGATGCATTAGACGCATCCTTGTCCTTATCCGGTTCAGGGACCAGGTCAAGGTCCGAGGTCCATGGTTAGAGTTCATGGCTCGGGTTAGGTGCGCATGTGTAGTTCGAATCAAGTATTTAATTTTTAAGTAAATACTTTTGAAAAATTATTGAAAAGACCCAAAATTTTCAAAACTTGACGAACAAGTTCAAAAGTTCTAGAATACCCTACTACATCTACACTCAACCACTGCTGGTGGGTGATTTGGAGTTCACTCAACCATTGCTGGTGATTGGTTTGGATTATTCTCAACCATTAGACTCATGATGGTGACATTATGGCTGAAACACCCAGTTTGTATGGCTATAAAAGGGTTAGTTTTCAATCACTTTAAAGAACACAACAAAATACATAGCACATACACTGCAATACACCCACCCACAATCATATAGAGAAAGAGAGTACTACACCATCAAATGCTCAATAAGACGCTTCGATTGCAGCTTTCTTTGGAGTCGTGAGAGTAGACGTACCTTGGGAACTTATTATTGGTGCAAGCCGGAAGCAGATTAGTAGCAAACAAGTTTGAGTTTAAAGGGACACAATCATACTGTAGTCTCGTCTGATATGATTAGTATACAGAATTCAACAATATATTTCATCTGTTTTATTTTGTGTTTCACCTTTTATTTCAGTAATTGAATACATTTGCATTAAGTTTGTGGGTTCCACTTAATAATCATGATTAATGTATATATGTTATGCTTTAAAACCTCAATTATGTATCAATTTTTACACCAACTATCAATTAAATTATAATTTTCTTTTTCTTAAAAGCATAATATTCACACGGTATAAAACCAAACAAAAATAGCCACTGTCAATCGGGTTACTTCATGAATAACCCGCAAAGAGTGAAGAGTGGAAGAGAGAGGGAGCCGGGCCATAGAGGGAAACCAACTCTATACAAGAATTTTTTGGACATAAATTTGTACGATTTTTTTTTTTATAAAATTACTATATTTTACAATAAATTACTATAAATTAAGAAGAAACTTAACATAATTATTTTTAAATAAAAAATATTAATAATAATTTTTTCTTAAGTCTTAATAATTTATTCTAAAAGCAAAATAACTTTTTTATAGAAAAAAATTCTTGTAGCGACTTTAGAGCCCCATTGTAATGGATTTGCTCTCAGTACAATAAGTTTTTTTTCTTGTAATATATAGGAAATTTTTGTACATGATTATTATGTTTTAAGAAACAAATTACTTTGAACTAAGAATAATTTATTATAGTCATTTTAATTAAAAAAAATAAATTAAAAATAATTATAATAAATTATTCTTAAATTATTATAATTTATCTTTAAAATATAATAAATTTTATACATTACATGAAAAAAATTCTTGTACTGAGACGACTTCCCATTGTAATCGATTGCATAACGGTGGGACCAACTTTCGTACGGTAGGCTGACCATAGCACGCCCACCATCCTTTTAACACTTTGAGCGCCGGGGCATCATCTCACCGTACACACGTGACCGCACCTCATTGAACAACCGCTTTTTGTCCGCTGGCCCACTCCTCTCTATTCTTCATTTACATCACCTTCACTTATCCTAGGTTGCCGAGGGAAATTGGGGCAAAAATATAGTGTCACATCCAAAATTTTCAATTTAAAGGGTCGGAGTATAAAACTTTATGTTAGGTTGGCCATAACATAAAATGTTGAAAATTTTGACACACTTTTTATAAAAATTTTGACACATTTTTTATAAAAATTTTGAAACGTTCACGCAATAGCGGACAGATACGTGATGATACTTTTGTATTTGAAAATTTTCAAAATTAAGAGCGAATGGTCAATAGAAGGGCGGGGAAATATTAATTTTGTGAGCCAAAAAAAGGTCAAAACAAGAGCTAATGAGAGAATAGAAATAGGAACGAAAATTAATAGTGATCTGTTTCTATCCCTTGAAGGATTTAGTGGCTTCTTAATATTATGGTATTTATTTATTCTTTTCCTTCTTCATAAAGAAAATTTTGAGTAGTATTTTTTTTTATTTTTTAGTTTTAGGACGTATAGCGCGCATAATGCAGAAAATTCAAATGAATAAACAAACACATGCATATGAACAGCTGGTTGAGTATAAAATGTGCATTTTGGTATCGATTCTAGAAGGAGAAAAGAAACAAAAGGGGAGAGAGAGCCCTCAAAGATAATGGTTTTATTGTTATTTTGGTCATTTTTGCCGGTATTTAGTAGTGACAATCACTATAATATCTGTTTTTTGAATAAAAAATTCAAATTTTATACTGGTGAAAGTGGCTATAACTTTACCGTACTTAAAATTTTAAAAATACAGAGTTTGGTGTTTTCAATAATGTATGTTGTACTATTCTTTTGCTATACCGCATCTATTAATTAATTACGGGTCTAACTCTGTATATTCTAAGTTTAAATCCAATATTGGAAATAAGTTGAATTTTATTTATAAATAAGTTCTAAATTTAAATTCAATTTAGAAAATAAGTATAGTTTTAATTGTTTGATAGTTCAAAGGAAGCAACGAATCAATAAATACATCAATAGGAACTTGAACCCACGACTATATTAACTTCAGCACAAGAACCACTGACTTGTCAAAAAAATTGCTCAACTTTTTCTTCATGACAATAATATCCAAAACTCTAAAACGAATACTATGTGTTTTAATTTTTTTGCATGATCAGGTTGAATAAACATTTTTATGTAAGCAAATATAATTAATTGGAAATTCAAGAAATAAATTCAGAAACATGCAAAAAAAAAAAAATAATTATCTCCCAATCGACACACTTATAAAAACTTATTCTATTCTGAAAATGAATTAAAGTTAATTCATAAATATTTCAATGATGGTAGACTGTTCTGAAAATGAATTTAACATAACTACATCATTGCTTACGTTTATAACTAGGCTGACATCTCTCTCTCTCTGTCTCTCTCAAAATCCTAAAAAAACGTAAGACTGAATTAAAAATTTTGGAACGTGTAATTTTATTAGAGAGAGAGAGAGAGAGATTGATTGATATGTATGTATTGATAAAGAAGCAACTATCATTACAAAAAATATCAAGGGGTCATTATATATGATTACAATTTACAAAACATGGTGTCATATGCCACTACCGTCTTATCAAATCTACCCCAAATCCCATTCTAAGGGCTTATTGTTTACGACTTTTATTTTCAATTTCTTCTATTTTATTGCTTTGGAGCCGGATATTATTTAGCTGTACAAAAATTTTCAGTTGAGTTTGTTTATTACTTTTTGTTACAAAAGAATAGTTCTATTTGATTTTTTATACAAATTAATTTTTTTTTTTTGATAAATACAATCAAAATATTGAATATTTATTTCTTTTACTAATATACCCTTCTTGAAAATATGAAAAATGATAGTTGTTACCAAAAAAGAATGTATTAAATGAAGGTATTTTAGTAAGAGGTTTATTTGTAGAAATTTTAAAAGATAATAAATGGTCTATAATTTAAAACGAACGAAAGAGAAAAATAAACCTATATATTTAGAACGGATTGTGTATTTTTAGCCTAAAAAAATGAATGTTTTAAATCAGATCCATCTGTTTTTTTTTTAATGGATGAAAAAAACAATTTTTTTTTTTTATGTAAATTTTGAGTGATGGATAATTGTACAATACATCATCTTTTAATCAAACCGTGTTTGAAAATTTGGGATATCATGTAATCTTGGATATCATTTTACCACACTATTGCTTTTAAAAAAGGAATCTCTCTATATGTAGTAGGTTTTTATCATCGAAAAAGAGCTTCAATGTCAGCGTTCTACAAATGCTGGCTCTAATTGTGGCAATTTGGGACTTCGGTTATGGTATTACGATTTAAAAATTTGGAGACTAAATGAAACTTTTAGCAACCTTTAAAAGTAAAAATTCTTGAAATTTGGATTTGAGTTCATCTTCTACAAACAAGCAACGTGATTTGCCCTCTCCTTCTCTCCTTATATCTCTATAAAAATATTTGAAAAACTAAAAGTAAGATAATAAGATTTTATTCTATCTAAATTTTAAGTTTCAACAAACTAGTTATATCTCAATCCAAAGCAATCTTAATATACTTGTGTATATACATCAAAATTATCTCTCAAATAAATCCGAATATACAGGCAAACCAAGCTCAATTCGCACACAAATCTGCACCAATTTCACTTCAAAGCTAGTTTAAGGTGGGGATTGCAAATAAAAGTTGTATTTTTTTTTTGTTTTCGGTTGCTTTATTAGTAATGGCTTCTTAATTGATTATGCAATTATTTGTATACTCTTGTTAATTTGCTTGTTTTACATTATTCTAGCTGTTCAAGTTGGTTGAGTAGAGAAATTGGTTCAAAATTTGGAAAATCGACTTAATTGAAGCCTTAAATCATGTCATTTTGCAAATTTGATTGCATAATCGTGTTCAGAAGGGTCTATATTATTTCATTGAAAGATTTAAAGGTCACCAATGGGGCGGTGAGCGGCATGCGCCTCCACAGTTGCAACAAGTGAGACCCAGCCCCAGTGCGTCTCTGTATTTAAAAAAAAATTATATATGTTGACAGAAATTAATATAAATATACTTACCCATAATTGAAGCTCAAAAAGGTTAGTGGTCAAGTGGACCCTCAGGTTAACTTACAAGATAGGGGGACTTTGTTCAAATCCCGTCCAGGTAACCATTACTACCGGGCTTTTAACCGAGAGGTTCAGGATTCAAATCTTTCTCCAAGCCACAATCCTTTTGGTTTGTTTATTCAATCTTTAAAAAGAAAGTTTTCTTTTCAAAAGAATTTACGAAAATTATATATATATATATATGTATATATAACAGATTAATATTTCCTAAATATATAAAATATATATAAAATATATTTTGAATTGTTATTATCATTATTAATTCAATAAAATAATAATAAATAGAGGGAAGATGGTTTTAAGACAAGAAAAAAATATTTTACATGGTCAGAAAATTTATTCTTAGATGTTTATTTCATTACTTGATTAATACTTTATGGTTATAAAATATTAATAAAATATATATAAAGCTTGAGAAAATTATAAAAATATTCTTATATTGCTTAAACTTGAATTTAAGAGAAAAATGTTGGGTACTTAGTAGAAACCATAATATTTTGAACTAAAATACGTCACTTGAACTTGATGTAATCGAGTTTAGTGGTTTTGGTCCGATCCTATAGTCAATAGGGGATTGTAACTCTTGATTATGCCATTGAATGAGATAGGTAGTGCATGCTACTATGATAATTCATTGTTCGAATTACCTACTTGGAAACCATAATGTGCATAATATAGTAAAAAGTACTCCACGATTTCATATTGTAACTCGCTTGATAAATGGACTCGCAGGATAAATGGATACTTACTTGGAATATCATTGGAACATACAGACATAACGATATATATATAGTATTTTGTCCATGACATATCCTTGACACGCTTAGAGTGGGGTACGACCGATATTTTACTCTTTGTGTGCCCAGTTGAAATAACTCTGCTATAATTATTGTATTTTGGTGTCCTGACATGTGAGGCGTCCAACAATGTCGTTAGAGCATTCTTGTACTTATTTCTTGTGTTGGAGCTAAATTTTGTGGACCACGAGTGCACACTACTCTTGGCTTGATCCCCGATGTAAATATTATTTGAGTATTTTTGTTAATATATATGTAAATTGATATATGTACACGCGCACTTGGCATACTACTTGAAAAAGGAGGTCACTAATAATTCGAATATGACCTTCAGTTTTAACTTGAACCATAAATCTATAATATTGAATTTTCTTACTTTTGTTGGGATGCTAGCTTATTTTTATTCTTGTTATATATATGTCCTGATGAAAAACTTGTTTATTTAACTTAAATAATTTTCCATGCATAAAACCTTAATTTGCATCTCGTTAGCAGTTTATGTACGCTATTCATTTTTTTTAATTAAATATACATGAGTTAGATGAGGTTGACACTTGGGGAAGCATTCCTTATATGTAAATTTTCTTTTGGGCGTAGCGTGTTATTTTCCAATATTTCTAGTATTTTGCCCTTGTGATATCTTTGTTTAGCATTTTTGGTATTTATTTTTTCAATTCTATTCAGTCATGAATAAATAGTATACATCATTTTATTTAAATATTTTAAATATGACTTGTCTAAATTTTCAATTTCTAACATGATTCCGTAGCTTGATTACTTAATATCTTGGATTCGTGTGTGGAATTTGGGTAGCTAAAGTCAAATTGATTATGAAGCATAAATTCTTTTCTTAATGTGTACGCCCTCAATTATTACCATGGAAAACAACAATTTGTGGAGCTCTACAATATTATCATATTAACCATATAGCAATTGTGTTTTCTTTACGTTTTTTAATTTCATTATAACGTATGAATAGAGAACGTCATGTTTATATATAATTAAAAAATCTAGAAAGGTGAAAATACGAGCCATTAATATTTAAATTGAAAATTATTCTCCGAGGCCTTGGTGCATGTAGACAAGAGTATACATTCTCAATCGAATATGCACGTGTCTTTTATCTAGTTCTTTCATTAATAATTAATATCACCTATTCTTCTAATGATGGACTCAAATAATATAATCTGAACTAGCTGGTAATTAAATGAAGGTAATTTATTGAAGCTGATAAAGATGTAACTATAGACGCAATTGATTGTGAAACCTACAAGTTCGGCTTATAATTTTTGGTGTAATAATTCTTAGTATTAAATTTTTTATCTATCTATTTAGCGTGAACTTTTCAAAATAATTTATATATATTTATATAATTCCAATCACGTTATGAATTTCATACTTACATTCCATCCGTGACAGTTGATCAAGCAAGTCAACTGACTCATAACAATTACCAAATACGAGAGATGTTACACAATAATGTTTTAAACCTTTAATGTTCTACTCAAATAAAAAGTGAAACTCAATTAAACCAAAACCTTGTAATTATATCTTAATTCAGTATTAATACACATCTGGCCATAATATGATAAAAATTTACAAACAACATGAGATATAAGTATAACATACTAAATCATACCGAATCAATCGCAGTTGGAGAGCGGAGATTCCGGATTATTGGATATTAACTGTACGAATTGTCATGACAATTCCTGTCGTAATTGATATTCCCACAAGACCCAGACATGTGTACAAACATGACAACTACCGACCGATATTATTAACAGATTACTGCGATAGTTCAAAGTTCGTTCACCTCTACAAACCCTGGCTATAACTCCAAGAATTTATCCCACCTTCTATATTATTTTCCCTTTCAATTCCCTTCCTCTCGCTTACAAATGTACTAAAATTAGCATTAATACGATCTTGCGAAATGCCAAGCGAATTTCCTTGGCTTTTCGACAATCGGGACATGAGAGATTGATGATATAAAAGTTGGTTTTGGAGACTATTGGAATTATTAGGTACCTGATTAATTTGACCACTAGGAGTTGAGAAAATATTGTTACTAGGAATAGGAGTGGCAATACTGGAATTCTTAGGAGTGGCATTAGAAATAGTAACCTTTTGGGCCGAGGGCCGGAAGGGGTGATATGTTCGGAGGCGGCGGGAGTAGGGTGACGATGATGCGGCTGTGGAAAAGGGAGGCGCGGGGATGCCAGTGAACTGTTGCACCATCTGGCGGAAGTTTGACGTATCCGTTGTGAGCACGGTTGTCGGGGCTCGCCTTGAGGCCCGAGTTCGCTTCCGTGAGGTTTTTGCGACTCCGAGAGCTGGCTGATCGGGCCTAGTAGAGGGCTTGGGGGTATTTGCTTCGGAAGATGGGCTTGTAAATGGGCCCGGAGTTGGCCCGAGGAGCGATTGAGCCGGAAGGGTGTTTTGGTAATTGGGTTGTTGGGCCGGTTCCGGCCAGACCATATCAAAATTGTAGGAGTGTGAAAAGGGGTCGAACAAAGCGGTGGCGTGCGAGTTGTGTTCTTCATTTCCGCCCATGTTTGGAGAGAGAGAGGGAGAGAGAGAAAGAGTTGGCAAGGAGGGGGAGAGGGAGATATAGTAGGAATGTCAAAGATATATACGACGATGAGGAAAAATGAAAAATTATCCTTGCACAAATCTTCGTAAAAAAAAGTGAACACGTAAAGAAATCAAGTGAAAAAATTAAATCGAAAAATATATGATCGAATCTTGTGTGATGATTTTTTTTCCCCTTAAAAATACAAATAACTTAATATATTGTGACTATTATCGTCATATAAAATTTAGTACACCTTCGGATATAATTATCGAAGTATTTTTCTATTTCTAAATAGTTACAAGTCATGATACATATGAATAAGGTACAGGGTCCGCATGTTTCTACAAGTACATAAAAAAAGAGTCCGGATTTGCATGTGTATGAAATTTGTACTATTAAATTATTTTGAATAAAAACCGGTATTTAGATAAAAGCAAGAAATTTGGAAAAAAATTACTTCGGTTAGAGGGAATGAAAGTCAACTTACTAGGAGTGGCCTAGTGGGACAGAACTCAACTTCACAAATAGGAGGTCATGGGTTTGAATCACCCCTCCCCTTGAACTTTTAAAAAAAAAAAAAAAAAGGGATGAAAGTCTAGCTAAGTAGGTAAGATGAGTAGGCATGCGGTAAAATTATCAAATAACATAAAATAAAAATATTATAAAATAAAAAGATAAAAGAATTACGTGGTTCAAACCCAAGATTAATTTTAGAGTTAAACTTGAGTTTGGGACATGGGAGAACCAATATATGTTTATTTTGTATATGGAAAATTGGGATATAAGAATGTAGAATATTTAGAATACACCGTTACTTTTTTCTCTGTTTATTTTCTCTCTGTGTATTTTTATTTTCTTCATTTATGTGATTTTTCTATATTTTCAATTGAGCAAAAGGATGCTCACTTTATAGGCGAAACTTGGAGATAGTGGCAACGTTGAAATTAAATGAGCGGGTCCAATGTTTGCATTAGCCACAATAACTTTGACTTATTTATAATACCTTCATCGAAATCGATAGTAGTATCATTTTTTTTTTTTCTAGGAGCATCTGTAAACTTGTTATCAAGTCTCTTTTTACAAGTCACCCTGAAATTATAGCCCAGCAATTTTGAAATCCATTTCTGTTAAGCCACAGATCTGACCCTTTGTTCCAACCAGTATTTGAGATTGTAGTGATCTATTTTGATTTCAAAACCCTGCCCCAATAAATAAGGTCTATATTCCTGTACGACGAAGGCTAAAGCAACTCCACGTACCGAAGTAAGCTATAGGTCTTCTATCTTGCATCAACACTGTCCCAATTCCGAACCCATATGCATCACATTCCTAAATAAATATTTTTAAAAGTTGAGCAGAGCTAACACGGGATTAATAATTGCCTCCTTTGATTATTCAATACCCCTGGTTGAATCATATGTTTATTTCAAGGCATTGTTCCTCGATAAATTAATCAGAGGCCTAGCAATGGTATCATTACTCTGAATGAAGCTTCTATAGTACCCAATTAATCCCAGAAACCCTATTAGAATTTTTCATGCTCTGACTTCCGAAGAATCCAGAGACATTAACTAAAAGAAAAGAAAATGAAGTAATACACCATAAATACTTCTACTTCCGAAATGCAACAACTCAATATCTACAAATCCGAGCATTATCCTCATATATCAATATGTCCCGAAAGTCCTCTCAAACATTTAATGCACATCCAACTCGACTACGAAGTTAAATTAAAAAGTCTAAGAATTTAAAAATACAATTTCGATCCCATTTAACAACTAAACAAGTTCAATATTGAACCTTCTCGATGTTATCTACAATCAACTATATGCCGTACTAAAACCACCAAGTATATTTATAATCATCCTGGAGCTAAAACAAAAATACAATCACATCTCCAAGATGTTCAAACAAACTTTCAACTTCGCTAGCATCTATCATTCAAATCACACGAGAAGAGAACACATGCGAATCTCCAAAAGAACCAATATGCCACGAATAGCTATGAGAACAAATACGCCATGAATCTCCAAGAGAAATAATATGCCATGAATATCCACGAGAAAAAATATGCCATGAATCTTCAAGAGAACCAATATGCCACGAATATCTAAGAAAGCAAATATGCTACGAATACCAAGAAGATCAAATAACATGCGAGAAAAACAGCACAATATGAAAACCCAAACACGAAATTCACAACATGTCAAACAAGCCAATATACACATACAAGCTCGAAATTATACTGTTATTCATACTTTATCCGTACCTTACAAGCGCACACGAGTGCTACCGAAATCACACCTATTATTTCTCAAAAAACACCTCGCTTTAATTCACCAAACGAGACACCTACACCTTTCAGCTGAAGATAAACCTATCTACAAAAATCATCTACGACACATAAGGAATATATTTAATAAATTTATTTTAATGGACCCAAATGACACGAAAAATAAGGAAACAAAAACAAGAAAATGAATCGATGATATTTATATCATCACAACGATCTCACGGCGGTGGTTCAGAAAATATAGGTATTGGGCATGGAGGATAACCGAGATGAAGTAAGCTGGATCAAAACCGATTAATGTCTCTTACTATAGGCCGAAAATAAGGAGAAAATGAACAATATGTTTTTATAGGTGTAGTTATTGAGATAAAAGAGGTGAAATTTTGGTAGGGCTCAATTGTTTTCACCGTTCGAATGAAAACTCTTGCATCGTGACGTTTCAACTAAAATCTCGCCCTTACCATTAGAATGGCAGTCTCCACCGTTAAAACGGAAGAACCTGTACCGCTCTATTTCACAAACTTGCAATACTATATATATGCGCAACCAATTACGTGTAACACTAAAAGACATACCATGACAACTAGAGTCTACGATATGTAATAAATTCTTATTATAACACATATAATAGTACTATTTATTCAAGCAAAAAATATATACGAATTTATGGGGTGTTACATCCTCCCCATGTTAGAAAATTTCGTTTCTGAAATTAGCATGCACAATAAAAATGTGAAAACGTACCGAAATTTTCAAATAACTCTGGATACCAAGCTCACATTTCCTCTTCACACTTCCAAGTAGCCTCCTCGATCCTATGATGTTTCCACAATACTTTAATTAAACTAATTGAACGTCATTGAAGAATTTGTTCTTTTGCATCCAAGATACATACTGGTCAAACCTCATAAGAAACATCTTCCTCAACGTGAAAATCATCGAAATCTATCACATAAGAGGGATCCCACAAATATTTCCAAAGCATAAAAACGTGAAAGATTGGATGAAAGCTAGCAAGTTAAGGCGGTAAGGCTAGACAATAGGCCACCTCCCCAATCTCCTCGAGGATAAAAAATGGACTACAAATCTTGGAGAAAACTTTCTTTTCTTACCTAATCTCATGATACCCTTTTTTAGAGAAACATTCAAGAAAACATGTTCCCCCACTTGGAAACCCAAAGGCTACTCTACACTTATTAACATAACTTTTATGTTGACTACGCGTTATTTTAAATTACTGCTTGACCAATTGTACATTATGAGTCATCTCTTGTACCAAATCCAGTCCTATCAATGCATTGTCACCAATTTCGGCCCAACATGTTGTCTGTACAATGCTTCAAATTGAGCCATCTCAATACTTGCATGATAACTATAATTGTAAGAAAACTCCATCAAACTCACATGGTTTTTCTAATTACCTCCAAAATCAAGAACACACACTCGGAGCATGTCTTTTAGAGTTTGAATGTTCTGCTTGGATTGACAATCAGTTTGTGGGTGAAATGTTGTACCTAATAAAAGTTTTGTACCTAAGGCCTCTTAAATACTCGATCAATATCGAGAAATGAAACGAGAGTCACAACAAAAATTGACTGCTCCCTAAATATGCAGGATATTTCTTAGCAAGTGCACTAAGGTATAGTATAGTAATATTTCGGTAAATACCGA
>MKEJ01092877.1:0-23713 GCA_001753735.1 Embelia ribes
TTTTGACAGGTATTTCTTCTATGTTTACTAGCCGGATGCAGCATCTGCTGGTTCAACACCGTCTGCTTCATCCTCTGCAACCGCAACTTCCCCGCCAATCGTCCCCTTGCCATCTCCCTCACCGTCAGCTTCAATGGCGTAAGTGCCGCCCTCTACGCCCTTGCTGCCAATGCCATTGACCCCTCCTCCGACACCCTCTACCTCCTCCTCAACGCCATTGTCCCGCTCATCACCTCGGCGGCAGCCCTCATCCCCATCCTCCGCCAGCCCCCCGTATCCGACCCCCTCCCCCCAGACGCTGTCAAGCGCGACTCAATCATATTCCTAGTACTAAACATTCTAGCCGTAATTACTGGTCTGTATCTACTTTTCGTTAGCTCATCTGACCGATACGTAGCGCAGATTCTGTTTGGCGGGGCCCTTGTTCTCCTCGTCCTCCCATTAGGCATCCCAGGTATAGTCTACGGGGACTGGGTACACAGGAAAATCCACTCGAGCTTTACCCTTGATGGGTCAGGCTTCATTCTTGTTGATGTGGACGATCTGCAGCTTCACAAGGAGATCATTACGCGAGAGAATAGCATCGTGAACGGGACAAGTAATGGGACTATAGATGGGGAAAAGGTACCGCTTCTTAATAGGCACACCATGAGGACGAATGATGGGTGTTGGGAGAAGATTATTGATAAGGATCGGCTGGTGATGCTCGGGGAGGAGCATAACACCCTGATGCTGCTACGAAGATTGGATTTTTGGCTGTACTATTTTGCTTATTTTTGCGGGGGGACGATCGGGTTAGTGTATAGTAATAATCTTGGGCAGATTGCTCAGTCGCTCGGACAGAGTTCGAAAACTTCGACTCTGATCACGCTTTATTCGTCTTTCTCGTTCTTCGGTCGCTTGCTCTCAGCTGGCCCCGACTTCATGCGTGTGTAAGTCTTCTTAGCCAAAGATTTTTGCTTAATATTCTAAATTGTTAATTCATTTCTAAAAGTAAGCATGTTCATCAATGCAGGAAACTATATTTTGCGAGGACCGGATGGCTAGCCATCGCCCTAGTCCCAACCCCGATCGCGTTCTTCCTGCTAGCGGCCCTCGGCACCGCTACGGCCCTACGCATAAGCACCGCCCTCATCGGCCTGAGCTCCGGTTTCATCTTTGCAGCTGCTGTTTCGGTCACATCCGAGCTCTTCGGGCCCAACAGGGTTGGAGTCAACCACAACATTCTCATTACTAATATTCCAATCGGCTCGCTCCTCTATGGCCTGCTCGCGGCTTTGATTTACGATGCAAATGCAAGTACTAGTTACACCAGCATGGTTACGGATTCGATCGTGTGTATGGGGAGGAAATGCTATTTTACGACATTTATTTGGTGGGGTGTTATTTCTCTAGTGGGGTTGGGTACAAGTGTGCTCTTGTTTTTGAGAACTCGACACGCTTATGACAGATTGGAGAAGGATCGGAGATCTTCGCAGCTCTATTGACTGGGTAGTACTCCGAAAATTTATCCAAATAAACCGATAGTATGCCAAAAATGTATAGGGATACTAATAAGGAACTTTGCTCTTCACAATAGAAATCATACACAAAATCAAGCCCAATATCCGCTCTTATTCTAGCATGAAAAATTAGGAGTGTATGGAAAGATAGAGAACTTTTTCTGTTCAAACTAGTAGAAAGTTTTCTATTCTATCCAAATTGGGAAACCTCTAACTCAAAATCCTAAAATATTTAACAATCCCAATCCATATGAAGTCTGTTTCCTATAGAATTGTTTTTCTTTATTTCTATACTATTTAAATTATGTAGTAAATTTAACTTATTAGCGGCGGATTCTTGTATGTTAAATAATGAAATTCTAAGGATAAGTACAAAAAGTTCCGTTTTTGACACAAAGAAATAGCCTCTCGTAGGCTAAAGCCATTTTAGTTGCCGTAAACATGGAGGTTGCGTAAGCTTGACATGCCTTCCCCCTCTGTCTCAGTCTCCTCGAACCCTCGGCCACCACGGCTTCCAACGTCTCAACCAACGAGTCCACATTTGGCGCAAACATGAAACCAAACTCATCATCAACAATAATCGTACCTTTAAGGAAAGGGGAGAAAAGGAATTTCAGTTGCTAGTTGGGTACAATGTATATGAATTGACAAAACAAAATCTAAATGAGCAAAAAGTAAGACGTTTTCAGTTAGGCGGGAAGTAGTATTTGAGAGTTGAGGTCGATGATTAGGGCTTAAAATTGTATTAACTAAAAGTATAATGCGACACATTTAAATTATTTATCTTGCATATATTATGTGAAACTAGTTGTATTTTGATATTATGAATTTTGATTTATTTTATACAGATAAAGAGCTTAAGTGGACGTTTTACAAGGCAGTTGATGCATGAGTGAATATGCATGGACGATTTTAGACCATTGGAAAACTTTCAAATAACTAAAGGTGATAAAGAAAGAATAAAAGATAAAGCTGAAAAGTCTGTCATCTGATTGGTCCACCAAGAGTACTTGGATCGATCCAAACCATCAAATGCTTCCGATATAGAAACAGATTCAGCAAAGGATAAATACAATTTTAGGAAGTTTTAGATATATGCAAATAAGAAAACTTCAGAATATGCAATTTTTAGATATTATATAAGAGAGTGATATTATTGTTTAGGGATAGTTTTTTATTCATTATTATTTTTCATTCCATTGTTCCTGGTGGAGATTTGAGAAGATTGGTGGAAATTCAAACTTTTAAATAAAAGTTTGTGAGTTGTTCTTTTATTAGTTAACTTATTTATCAGTTATTATTAATTTTACATATACTTAGTTCCTATATTTACGTAAGTAGAAGTAGAATCATTCGTTTTCGGTTTAAATTCGTCTATTATTGTTTTGAATCGTAATCATCACTATTATCAAGTTATATTGTTTAATTATGAGTTGTTATTCAATTATTGTTGTTTTCATCATTAATATGCTAGTCTATGGCTCTTTTCTTGCTTAAGGGATTGAGATGATTTAATAGATTCAAACTAACCTTAATTGATGAGTATATTTTCATAAACTTAATCTCAAAATTAAATTAGTCTAATATTTAGAATTTTTAACATGTCTGGATACCTTAGAAATCATTTAGTCGTAGTTATGGTGTCTGACAATCACCCAATGGCATACTAGGTTGAAGTAAACCATATCGATACATATAAGTGATTTTCCATATTAACAATCTTTTAGTACTCATTAATTAGGTCAATTAGAGAAAAGAAGCTAAATCATTGGATTCCCCGCACAGATAAGATTTAATTATTATCGTTAGTTCGTATTTATTTCATTGCTATTAGTCTAGTTTACTCAAAACCAAATCAAAACAAACCCGAGAAGTTTAGGAGTAGTTTAATTTAACAAAATGCGTGGTTTAAATTCAAATCGTAAAAATTAAATTGCATATAAGACTGATATTAAGTATTTTCGAGATTTGTAGAAGTACTTGAGTTCGATACTCGGTACTTATCGAGATAGTGTGTTTGTTAAGTTATAAATCTACAAATTTAAGAAGCAGTCATTCAACATTTCAAAGGGTAGTCTTTATCGTTAATTATCTGTAATGAGCAAAGGTACTCATGCATAATAAAGCTAGGACCTCTAGTCCATGTATAATCTTATTCCTTTTATCATATTTTACAAACTTTAATTAGAAATGTATTAAGATCTTTGTTATATTAAAAAAATAATAATAATTTCTATATTCGTTGTTTAATTTTTTTACTAAACTTTGATAAACTATTGCCTTCTAAATATATAGTGCATATACTAGTAAAGTTAACATAATCGAGCATGAGAATGAGCTTGTGATGTCGTCCAAATATAGGTTGAGCATTTCTAGCTCGTACACTTCAACAAGCCAAAATCAAGCGATCCGCGATAACTATAGATTTTTTGTCCTATTGATATTTGTCTCATGGTTCTATAATTTATAGAGGTCGTGAGCTTAAATTTTTAAGACTTGCAGCTATCATCAATTTTTTAGTACTTGGAATGTAAGGTCCTACTAATTATTTTAAGAATTATAAACTTAAAGGAACGAGATAACAATATAACAAGTGTTGAGGGAATTTTTGGTGATTTTAGGCCTTAAAATAGACTTTTAAGAAATAATGACTTTTGAACAATAGTTCAGTAATCTAAGCATAACTCCTAAACCGCAAATCCAATTAAGACCTGTAATATATCGTTGGATAGATATTTCAATTATTTACAACTTTTATATTTTGACCAAAAGCCAATTCAAGGTGGAAGGTGTTGGATCGATTGAAAATCAAATGAAAAGTGAAAAATATGTCCAAGGGACTCCGATCGATCAGGGATATAGTCCAATTGATAGGACTGGTGAAATTCTGAAAGTTTTATTTTTACGTATGTGGCGAAATAAGCATAACATATAGTATATCACCATGAACAGAATAGGCAAAAAGAAGAGAGAGTGTGATTTTTTGTGCTAATATCATCAAATTTAATGAGTTAACTCATCTTGATTATTAATATAAGACTAGATTAGGCTCCTTCTCTTCGTTCTCTATCACGTGAGGTAAGAATTCATCACGTAGGTACCATCCTTTAAAAATCCTAATTCACCATTTGTCGAGTAAATGATTAATTGACATTCGTTTATGAGAATAATAATTGATTAAGTGTTAATTACTCGTAGGTGATCGTGATTAAGTGAGAGTTCGGTCGAGGCCGAAGTTAGGGTTCATTTTCAAATGTTCCGATGAGTCGCTCACCAAATCTTAGGTGCGGTTATAATTTACTATTTTTGTGGTTAGAACCACGAGTCTTTATGTGATTGTGTTCATGAGTTGTGATTATATACTTTTTTGCCCTAATGTGTGATAGATAATTGTATGCTATTATAAAGTAGTATTTGGCTTATGAGAAATTTAAGTTAAGTTGCATTTGACAGAAGAAAACATAACAAGAACATTTGAATTGAGCATTCCTATTGAAGTAAATAAACCGAGTTTTACATTTAAAGGGCGTGAGGATTGACCCTCTAAACGAAGAAGGTGCCTATATAGGGTGCGAGGATTGACCCTAAAATATTGGTGCATGAGAAGGAACGAGGAAAGGCTCTCTAATGTACTAATGCTTATGGGTTCCAAGTGGGACCTACGGTAGGTGGGCTATCTAAACCTTAAAGCGTACAGTCACGGGAGAGACATAACCCATGTTATATGTGTTAAAATATGTGTTAAACTGTGAAAACTTGATAACTATGTATCGTAACAAGAGAATTACTATGGTATAACGAAATGAGTACATATATTCTTTGGTTCTTTCTTGAGTAGTTTATATTATGGTATTTATTATTGTGCTTTGGTTGTTCATATTCACAAGCATAATTTCTTACTGTTCTGCTCGCAAACATAGTAAAAGTAACCGCCTATTTGGATTTATTTTGTTATCCCAAATAGGGACAAGTACTGGTGGGATTCATATCCCGAATTAGAGTTGGTGAAACTCACTCAAGTTATGGGTAGTAGTTGTCTATTTTGTTTTTAGTATTTATGGACAAATTTCAAAACTGTAGGTCGTTGAGCCAATATATTATTTTAGTTTTTGTATTTTCAAATAAATGGGTAAAAATTGTTTTAGGCCCCGAAATGATGCTATGAGATATTGAAAAATGAGCTTTATTTGAGATTTTATTGTCTTTGTTATATGTGGTGTTGTGTGGGTCACGTATTCAGGATGTGTCGTGAATTTTGGAGCGTGACACGAACCTCTGACGCTAATTAAAAAAGCATGGGCAGATATATAGTGAGATATGATAGAATAGATAATTTTGGGTACCTTTAATACTTGGAAATCGTGAGGCCATGACCGGTTTCCCAATCATCATGGCCTCCATGAGAGTGAGATCAAGGCCTTGCGGCCTCAACGTTGGGTTGACAAATATGTCAATAGCATTGTAAAAGGCTCGCAGTTGAGAGGGGTTCATCGATCCTAACACTATAACTTGAGGACCTAATTCTTTGTACCGACTTTGCCATGGCCCACTTCCAGCTACAATCAAGTAGACATTCGGGTATTTGGCTTTGATGATGGAAAAGGCTTCGTAGAGTAGCGGGTGGCCTTTGTCTTTCACTAGTCTACCAGCGATGCCCAGAACTAGACTTGAATTTGCGGGTACACCGACACTTCGCCTGTGTTAATGATCCCAAATTGAGAAAAACGTGGTAGGTATTAGAACAAAACAAGTTCCCAAAATAGAAAATGAAGAGTTGTCAAATAAATTTCCTTTTAATAATCCCGGCCGTCGATACTCTGAAGTCATAGTAATACAAGGTACATACCCTTCTTTTTATCCGCAAGTAATTTCAAACTCTTTAACTTTGTCTCGAATTTTCAAGTTTTAAAGTGCTAATACATATATCATGCCGGATTTTGAAGGTGACTTGTAATTATCCTGAAAGCTGAGACATCTTTTCACAAAATTTTCAAGTTTAAGAGTGCTAATAATATTTAGACATATCTAGATGCCAAAATTTTGCCCAAAGTTATCAAGACTCTGTATGACAGTAGTGTTAGATTTTAATGTAATGTATTGTGATGGGTGTGATAGGCACATTGATGAAAAAAAAATTAAGTAGTCCTAGATCTAGAGTGTGAAGATCGCGAGTGACCAATGACAACACCACGTCGTCAATCGCGACCATATGAGGCGTTCTGGAGCACTCGACTCATAAAATTATATAAATATAATTTTTTTTCCCAAGTATTAAAAAAAAATATATGAAGAGTCACCAACCTGAACTCATGGCCTAACCCTGAATGTTCTCTGAAATCCTCCTCATTGACACCATTCACAATCACATGAACCCTTTTACTAGGAATTTGGTACACATCCCTCAACATTTCCCCACAGCTATCACTTATAGCAATATGGTGTTCATAATTCTTGAAGAATCTAATCTCACTCAAGACCTTGGGAATCACCCCCTGAAGGCTCTGGTTGAATGCTGGTGAGATCGGCTCGCTGGGCGGGCGAATCAAGTCCTGAAAAATTGACGACTGCACGCTCTCTAGCGCTATCCCATGCCAAGTCACTGCCAGGTTGGGCAGCTGCCGCGCTAACCAGTGGGGTAGCGCCACGCTCTCTGAGTGGACCACATGGAAAGGCTCGACCTTGTTCTCCTCCTCAAACAACTCCCACGCCTTATTGTACCGCCATTTTCCTGGTTCACCCTCATGGCAGTGGATAGTAGGCAAGGACGAGGTTTGATCTGGGTCAACACTTGGATCGTTAGCTGAAGATGGCTTCTTGATGTTGTCAAGTGGTGATGTAAAAATATGGACATCGTGGCCCCGGTGGGCCAGGGCGCTGTATAGCGTGTATGCGTGGCGCTCCATACCGCCGGGTGTGGACCCCACGGGCCATTTCCTAGAGAAGACCGCAATCCTAAGTTTGGCCTGAGGAGGACGTTTGCCAGAAAATACAAGACGGTTCCAGGCAAACTGGGCCGCCCTGAGGTCACCAGACCAGGATGCAGCAACTTGGGCAGACATGGAGGTGCAGAGAGATGCGGTGGGTGTGTGTAGTAGTAGCAGGGCGGGGATCGTGAAGAGGACGATGAAGAAGAGAGTGGTGCATAGATTGGAT
Source organism: Embelia ribes (assembly GCA_001753735.1). Classification (NCBI taxonomy): domain Eukaryota; kingdom Viridiplantae; phylum Streptophyta; class Magnoliopsida; order Ericales; family Primulaceae; genus Embelia; species Embelia ribes. Next base: position 7,656 of record MKEJ01092877.1, read on the forward strand.
TGGATTGAAATAATAGGCTTCTTAAGCTTGTTATTGTTAAGGGCCATTTTTGGTGATTGTTTTTGGTAACAAAGGTGTTGTGAGTACATAAATATGATAGTAGTGTTTTCTTTTTCTTCCCCTTGCCTTTGCTTGTGATGTGTTTTTTTGGGAATGGATTTTAGTAATTAAGATTTTTTGAAGTTGAAAAGTGAAAGAAAGTGTGATATGAAGGGAGTTAAGAATGCACTAAGGGGAGTGGGAATTGGGTTGTAATTTTGTGTTTTATTTATTTTGAAAGTGCATTTCTCACGCCTCCATGTATGAAAAAAAGGTGGGGGGGTTTCATTGTGCCTAACTTTTTGTGACTTGCTTCATAGGCAACAAGATAATATAGTCCAAATTTGTATTCTATAATGAATGTGAATATGGCTTTATATAATGCAGAATTATATTATGCTATGTGAACAAATATATATGAACTTTTCTCCCTGGGGTTGGGGAAATGAAATTGAAACTCCATTAATTAATTCTATTTAAAAAATTTGTTGTAGTTTTCTGTATCTCTTAGTCTTTTATTTTCTATTTATTCTAAGGCTTCAAACATTTCCACATATATCCTCGGTAGGTGTTTCGCAAAATTTTTGAAAAGAGAAGCTGCAAGGAGATTCATCCCGATGAGCGCAAAACGTAGAATTTTCAAATTCTTTCAAAGAGGGACATACTTCAGCTTCTTTTCTTTTTTTAACTTAAAAAATAAAAAATAATAAAAATTATGGAAGTTTTGATGGCAGTGCCTACCTCTCCGCCAATATTTCCTTATTTGTGTTCCTATTTAATCTTTTTCACTCTTAAGATTTCCTTTCACTACTTAACATTTACATAGGAAACTAACTAATTAATTTATGCCATGTTCATAGAAGAATCTATGCCGGCGTTCTCAAACCTTGTGAACCTTTGACAAAAAAAAAACAAAAACAAAAATTTAACCAGAAAATTTTTTCTAAAAAAGTATTTTATACGTAAATTATTTTGTAATAAAACAAGTAGACTTTTTTAGGAAATTTATAAAACAAGTAGCCTTGCATGAAAAAAAGAAAGAAAAGTCCTACTACACAAAAGCTTCACCTCGGAGACGCAATCAAACCCTAATCCTGTCGATCAATCAGGTCCGTTCAATCCCCCTTTCTCCCTACATATACATATACATATACATATTCACAATTGTGATATTGAGTTTTTTGACAGCTCTTTGTGGAGATCTGAAGATAGATGTTGAGCGTTATAAGGCGTAGGGGCTCCTGTTCCTCGGTACAGAGCTATTGTATTTTCTGCTGAAATTGTGAATTTACATTTTGGCCCTACGAAATTTGGAAAGTTTCAATTTGGCCCTTACAGTTCTCTCTGTCTCTCTCTCTTTTTTTAATTAGGTGTTAGGGCAGTTGCGAGCGGTTAGGTCAGCTGGATATGTACCAATAATCGACTCGACTACTGTACCTGAGGTACTGTATGATTTTGTTTTTAATTAATTTGATAGATTTATGCGAAATATGTTTGTTTGTATGTGTAAGGAAAATGATTCAGGTACCAACAATTGTGTAGCGAAAGTGACTTTCATGTGGCAATATTTTGTGCGTCAATCCTAATTTGAGTAAAATATCAACATAAAAAGCGTTGCCCGTAGAGTATGTACGCTTTCGATACATGATTATCGGTGCGTATATCATTACTGTTTCACATAATTATAAGTAGTGTCACTACGTTTCACCAAAATATTGGAACTAGCAGCTGTTTATTTACGAACCTCTGAGTTTGATAGCGGGCTACGGCTCCCTGGCCCTCCTCCCCTGAAATGATTTTTTGGTGTAGTGTAAAAAAATTTATTTATAATTTTTGTGTTAAATTCTTTTTTTGTAGTTTCAAGCCTTTTAAATGTTATACTTAGGTCCGCTTGTGCCAATTATGATAGAATGGGAAATTAATTTGTTTACTTTTTATTTCTTTTTGCAATTGCTATTTAATTTGACTAAGAAGATATGGAGATGTAATTGAGAATACTTGTTTTTCATGGCTATACTTGTTATGAATATGTTAACAAGATCCCTCAATTATATAGGTTTTCACCATTTGAGGGAATCACATAGTTTTTTGTATGTTAGTCTTTAGTTTCTATCAAGATGCGTCCCGATAGAGGCTATTTGAATTAACGAAATGACAAATGGTGGCTGTTAACTGAAGGAAAATTCCTTTTCTTATTTTGCCATCTGGGTGGTGTCTTAGTTTCTATCTCTTATTTTGCTTGCTTTGTTCTAACATTTGTTTTCCTAAGTTTATTTTAAAAGTTCACTGCAACACTTATTTTTGAAACATGTGAATAGATTTTCTCTCATCCCAGTGGAATTGGGTATGTCCGAAACTTGTCTCACCTCATTTTGCCAGGTGATCTTCTCTCCACCGTCATTTTTGTGATTAGATCCCACAAAAGCATAAAGTTTACTGCTCACAATCTTGCAATCAACTTCCTCTAATTTTTTATGTTTTTGGTTGTGATAGGGAGTTCAACATGTTTGACACCAATGAGGTTAGTTATTTGACTTGTAATTCAATACTTTAGTGGATGTTTACTCTTCTTCACAATTTAATTTAGTTATACCAAGTGGTGTTTACGAGGTAGACTTAAGGATTTTTGCCTCAATTGCGGATGTCTAAAGTAACTTGCCTGGAAGGCTATTTTTTGAAATCATCTATTTGTTTAACCTGCGTGAAAAAGAATTTTGATAATATAGCAGAAGACAAGTGTAGAACAAAGCAAGCGAGATTTCCAATTGAGTTATATTATTAATGGAATCTCATAAAAATATTGTTGATTCAATACCGAGGGTTTTTTTATTGTTAAAGCAACGGTCTTCTTCTCTAGATTAGCATCTCAAGGAAGATGGGATCTGCTTGAGATAATTTTTGTTCTTTACAGAGCCTATATTCATTCCATTTCACTTGTCATTTTTCCTGTTTAAATGGTATTGCAACCGAGAAGCAAAAACTGTGTTTTTCCTTCGCAATTGGATCTGAATTCGATGTCTGGCATCCAGGGAATATATGGCCATTTATCAGCAAGAGATTATTATGCATACACAAAACCGGCTGTTTTCTTCTGACAATGGTTTGATTCTTATAATCCTGATTTAAATTTGTCTAATTCATATGAGACAATTTGTATTATGTTCATGCATCTGACCAATTTAGATATGTTTCTCTTTTATGTATTGTAATTTTTTTTTCAACCAATGATGTTCCATGAAGATAGAGGCTGACCTTAGTGCTTCCATATATATGTATATATATGGAAGGCCCATTACACAAAGCTCCCGCATTACCTTAGTGCTTCTCTTTTCTGGGAATTTATATAGACATTGACGTAGGCAACACAAAATATAATCGGTTACTTATAATTTCTCAAGTCTTTGTGCCCAAATGTACGAATAGAGTTTTCCCTCTTTCGTAAGTGACCCGAGCATAGACAGTTGAACATTCATGACCCTTATTTGCCACAATTGTTATGTGTTTGTCTGATGCAGGTGATCTGGTTGATGCGGTTGTGCCTTATATGGGTGAATCTATTAGTGATGGAACACTGGCGAAATTCTTGAAGAGTATGCTGGTTTTTCTTTACAAATTCAATCTTAGAATTATTAATGCTACTTTAGAAATTTATTGCCTTATGGGGCTGTCTTGTTTACATTCTGTGCAGATCCTGGTGATAGAGTACACATTGATGAGCCAATTGCTCAGGTCGAAACAGATAAGGTATTGTTGTAAAGCTTCATGAAAGCTATACGGTCATGTTGAAATTAAAGTATTTATAAGTTGCCAAGTTTATCGGCACGATGGGGACATTTTAATATTTGCTGTCTCTCTTCCACTAGGTGACAATTGATGTCGCTAGCCCTGAGGCTGGTGTGCTCCAAAAGGTAAAATATCAGCAAGTTGGATAGTTATGATTTAATTTTTTCTTCTGTATTCTTTGTACAAGAACACAAATTCTTTCTTTTTTTTTAAATTGTTATAATTCTAAACCAATTTCATATTTTTGTAGTACGTAGCCAACGAAGGGGATACTGTGGAACCAGGCACCAAGATTGCAGTCATTTCAAAGTCTGGTGAAGGTGTAGACCATGTTGCTCCATCAGAAAAAGCTGCTTCTCCACCTCCTCCAGCCGAGAAGAGCGAGGAGGACCAGCAAAAGCCTGAAGTTGAAACCACTCCTGTTATAGAGAAGCGCAAGGCAGCTTCCCCTCCCCCTCCTGCTCCTAAATGTTCTGCTACAGAACCTCAGCTCCCCCCTAAAGATAGAGAAAGACGAGTAAGTGTCATGGTTGCTTATTTAAATGTTATGTTCTTTTTTCTCTTGGAAGTAAATTCTTCTGACTTTGGTATACAGCCAAACAAAATCTTGATTAGGATGTTTAAAATAAAATAGGAGTTTTAATTGATTACAGGTTCCGATGACAAGGCTTAGGAAAAGAGTTGCAACTCGTTTGAAAGATTCTCAAAATACATTTGCATTGTTGACAACATTCAATGAAGTTGATATGTAAGCCCTAATCTATGCATCTAATTTTGTTTTGGTCCATGTTTGTCAATTACACCTGTTTCTCTTAATGGCTACTCCTATATTCAATTCAGGGACTAAAAGCAGTTGGGTTTAATCATTTGTTGCTAAAGGTAACTGGAAAATGTGAAAGTATCAAATAGCTTGATGTGTGGTATATTAAGAAATTTGCTTGTCTATAGACATGGTGTAGTTTGTGTTAGTAGATGGGGTTTTGCTTCTTTGGTGTAAAAAGTACCATTATGTCGCTTGAGACTAGTTTTCACCGTTAAGTTGATTCATACCAAATTATTTAAGTGAACATCAACAGGTTTGTTTGTGATCCTCTTTTTCTAATGTGCTCTTTTCAAATCTATTTCCTGATTGAGTTGTTTCGAAAAACCTGGACAAGAATTACTCTGGTATGATGTCTTATGCATGGTAATCGATCATCAACCGAACTGTGATCATAAGTTGATGGTCTATCTTTATTGACTCAACTTTTTGCAGGACTAATTTGATGAAACTCCGCTCTGACTACAAAGATGCTTTTGTTGAAAAGCATGGAGTCAAGTTAGGGTTAATGTCTGGATTTGTGAAGGTCAGTAATCTATGAAGCACGGACACTCGAAAATAGGTGCCATGTCTGTGTTGGATATGTATCCGATGCACATACTCCACTGACACTTTGAAATACGTGTCCGACACGCTACGTGGCGAGTTCAAAATGCTATTTCATTATTTAAACTTCGGACACACGATAGACTCATTTTGGACTTGTCATGGACATGGTGGATCAATTTGTAATCTTTTTTCTATTTCGATCAATTTTTATTCATTTTTAGTCATATTTTGGTGGTAGTTTTCACAAACCCTGTTTCAACAGTTGCTTATTCCATTAGCGCATGCCATGTTTTTGGGTCTTTTGATAATTGATACTTGCTAGTAAGGTATACTAGATTATAACGAAATGCAATTGTTTAGTTGTCTTTTGAGCCAACAACCAATACAAAACTTGCCGAATCCCTGCCGTGTCCGTGTCTAGAATGTTTTGAAAATTGCCGAATCCGTGTCCGCACCCGTGTCTGTATCTGTACCCGTGTCTGTATCTGTACCCGTGTCTGTATCAGTGCTTCTTGGTCAATAGTAAAAGCCATGACCTAATATTGCTTGATTGAACTTGGCTAAAGATGTGAACACGTATTAATTTATTCTCTCTTAATTCTTTCCTGAACACTGAATTTTTTTATGTCTCAAATTTTCAGGCTGCTATTAGTGGACTCCAAAATCAACCTATTATCAATGCTGTAATAGATGGGGATGACATCATATATAGAGACTACATTGATATTAGTATAGCTGTTGGTACTCCTAAGGTTTGTCGACTATTCTTTGATTTATTATTATCTCCCTGTGTTATTAAACGAAACCTTTGATCAACCCAACTATCTCTTTAGACTCTTAACTTGATAGAATACGGAGTGTGTTCTTATTAACCTGACCTATCTCAAATTAGCATGGATGCAGACTAATTAAAGTTTTAACAGAAGATTATTAATTTTAATCTTTATTGAGTTTATCCATGTTACTTTAGATCTGTGTTCTAAGAACATATTTGGGTCGTTCGAGTAGGTCCAGTCAAATCTGATCTGGAAATTGTAATAATGAATCTAAGTGTTTAAAGCTCGTACCATCAGTTTCTGTTGAAGATGGTTGTTGGAACATTGCTTGCTTTCAAAGAGAATGAGCATTTCATGAAGTTGTCTTTTTTATTCACCACCACAGGGGAAAATTTGAACAGAAATGTATTAACCAGGATACTTTGTTGGCACATCTTTACAACTTTGAACATGACCTGTGCATCTCTATTTTCGCTCAATATCGCTTCCTATTGATCATTGGAAACGAATACTTTAGCTTGCACTGTTAATATTTTATATAGTGGTAATACGTTTTCTGAAGGAACATTCTTAGTGCTTGGTACTAACATTTTGGTACGTCTAAGTAGAATGCTATATTACTACTATTCTATAGAATGAAAAAACTGTATATTCTTCCACATTTTGGATACAATTTTCACTTTCATCCTGCTTGTTATCGTGGTTTCTCGTTGGGGGTCTACTTACCCTGTATCTCCCTTTCCAGGGTCTTGTCGTCCCTGTTCTCCGAAATGCTGAGAACATGAATTTCGCTGAGATTGAAAAGGAGATAAATACTCTTGCGAAGAAGGCAGTTAATGGAACTTTGTCAATTGACGAAATGGCTGGAGGTTCATTCACAATCTCCAACGGCGGTGTTTATGGAAGCCTATTGAGTACACCTATTATCAACCCCCCTCAGGTACCATTTTAACCAGCAAACCTTTTTCCAATCTTTTTGAAATATTCTAGCACTTTTTTAACTGAATATTTGATTGTTGGGCTCCGAGTCTTACACGTTGAACTTTTTTGACAGTCTGCAATACTGGGTATGCATTCTATAGTGAGCCGTCCTATGGTTGTTGGAGGAAACATTGTTCCAAGGCCAATGATGTACATTGCACTGACATACGATCATCGGCTTATTGATGGGAGAGAGGCTGTCTTTTTCCTTCGTCGTATCAAGGATGTAGTGGAGGATCCTCGCAGGTTGCTTCTTGATATATGATTTTCATCAGTGCCCGTGTCTGATTACGTGATCTGCAGGTATACATGGGACTTGATACATTAAAATTTTTGTAATCTTGAATAAACAAGGAGTTGGAAAGTTTGTACTTTGTGTCCATTCTCCTCGTTAGCAAGTTCTTCAGTTGCGGCTACCCAAGTTTATTGGAGAGTTATCTTGTTGCAAACAATTTTTGTCAAGTTTTCATAGGAATCTTCTATCTAGTTCATACTGCAATTTTTGTGCTTTTAATCTAGTCGAAGAGATTCGACTTAGCCCTTAGCTTATTTGGGTTGTATTTTTGGATGATACTTCGTATAATATTGCTATTCTTCATAGATTCGGTTCTCTTATTGTATCTAAAAAAATATTATTACATTAGCTGCGTTGCATATTCGCCTCAAAGGCAAATTCATTCTAGAAGTGGAACCATTGCGTTTTTGTGAAACTGTATATGGTGAACCAAGAGGAGCTTGATTTGGTCCCCAGAGATTAATATTTTCATATATAAGAGCATTCATGGTGCGTGTAGTGCAAAGATTTCGTGAAGGAAAATGTGAAAAGATTAATATGGCACAAGAATTTCTTTGAGGAAAATATGGTTGAAAAAAAATATTATATTTGAATTAATGATTTTTGTGAATGGATTTTTTAGTGAACAAAGAGGGACTTATTTGAGTTCCTGTCTCATTGAATGGAAACATGCTCTCTCCAGCATCCATTCTTGCTGATCTAAACAAAATTGGCGCAAACATGGAATAGGTCGTGTCGACATGATGGAGACCTGAATCCATGGTGTGTACGAAACTCCAGGTGGGACCATGCCGTGTGCGAAACTCCTGGTGGGACCATCCTCTCTGGTGCAATACACACAGTTTAATCCCCCACCTTTGATCATGATATCTAGCAAGACTAAGACTACCTTGCCAAGATCTCGCTTACAAAGGTAAGTGGTTTGACCGTCTTCACAAATTTTTAGATGCTACCAACGTGATATTCTCAAAGAAGAATACTGGAATCGTAACTGTCAAATTATACGAAGGCATGGTTAGTATCACCGCGCCAAAGAGATGCTATAGCTTATACAGGCAAGATATCTTGTCGCTTGAGGGTGGAAATAGTATTCTTAATCTCACTCAAGATGTTTCTGATTGTGTTCCTGATCGCTAAATTTCGACGAGGCTAGTTTTGAACCGGAGCAGTGGATGGAGTTTTAATTTTCTTTTTAATATATTTTTTTTATTGAAATGAAAATTTATATGTTGGAGCACAAATTTTTAGTAGCACTTTTTGAAACTTTTAGGGGAGAGAAACGCAGGTGTCCGGCCCCCTATATTTGGTCAAATGGACGGATATTTGTCGGCCGAAAGAGCTAGCTGGACTTGGAGTCATGACCCATCAACGTTAAATGAGTCTGAGAAATATAAATGTTTTGGAAGCTTTAAAATTAAACCACCCTAATAGTCTATTTGCCTCAGTTGTATGCACTAAATTAAAACCATACTTTGGCAAACACCTAGATAAATTCGACGATAATTCTCTCATTTTTGTAAAGGTATCTTGCGGGCAGAATGTTAAGAATGTTTGTTGGGTTCCAAGTCCTCGGTCAACACTCCTTTTCTGATCTTATCAATGGCTCCTAGAGGAACAGCTCGCAAAGTATATACGCCGCAAACAAAGTACGCCATAAGCATATGACTAGATCTTCCTTTATTAGCATATGCTATGCGACTGTTTATAACAAGGAAGGATGCATCCCACTATAGGAAAATTTTTATTTGTAACGTAGCATCCGACTTTTTGTATGATTTGGTTTCCTTCGCCCAATTAGGCAATAAGCGTCGTAGATATGTGCCTAGCCCTTCGCTCTTTCAACTGCTACTGATGTAGAAGAAAAAAAAACTCATGGAGAAACAAATGCACTTGCTAAAGATTTAGAAAAGCAACTTGTTGCGAATCCCGTAAAAATGAAGAGATTGATTATAAGTGCATTCTAATATGCTATTGGTATATTTGTAAATAATTAATTTTGGCAAGGGCACTCTTGGTAAGCAAAATGGAGGAAAATTTTTCAGCCCGTCACACTTGTATGGTGTGTTTGGTACAAAGATTTATTGAAGTAAAATGTTACGGAAAAGAAACTATTATACTTGAATCAATGATTTTTTGTGAAAATATTTTTCTTTAATCACATTTTTTCTTGAAAAATATTTATACCAAATGGATCCTTGAAATAGCGTTAGATATGCATGTATATGCTCTTAAACGGGAAGAAAACTCCTTTGCTTCCCTGTAGAGTAACCAAGGCCCACAAATGAAAGCAAATTGTCGAGGATTATAAATCGAGGCCCGAGCCCAATAAGAGCCCGAGCTCGGCAATTTGAGAACGAGCTCTCGAGTTTGAGCTTGCTAGGCAAAGATCGTGACAAGCCGAGCTTGAGCCTAAGCCCGAACTAAAGTCAGAGTCTCATGATCACAGCCGAAAGAGTACCAAACTCGTCTCAGCTGGGCTCGGCAAGACATACTAAAATAGTGACGTGTAGACTTATTTGAGAAATTATTATATTTGGTCTTGTTGACTTCAACCTCCGTGAGCTCAAAATCTCTCTCTCTCTCTCTCTCCCAACACAGGAAGATGTACAGAACGAGGGGGTCAAGTTGGGCTTGCTGTCCGTACACCACAGACGCCGACGATGGCGTCATCGCCGACATGGCCGGTTCGATCCTGGCCGTAGAGCGTCTCCTGAACTACCGGTTCAGGGACAGGAAGCTTCTAGAAGACGCGCTGACCCACCCGTCGTGCGCCGAGTCGGAATCGTACCAGCGGCTCGAGTTCGTGGGCGACGCGGCTCTGGGGCTGGCCGTGACCAATTACGTGTACTTAGCGTACCCGGGGCTCGATCCCGGGCAGCTCTCGCTACTCCGAGCCGCTAATATTAGTACCGAGAAGCTCGCGCGTGTAGCGGTGAAGCACAGGCTCTATCGGTTCGTCCGACACAATGCCCTCGGACTCGACGACAAGGTAACATTTTACTCAATTTTTTACCTACATTATCTAATTGGATTTGATGTAACATATATACACGTATATATATGTATATAAAGTGAAATTTACGCATTTTGACTCCTAATTTGTAATTGAGGAATGCACGATCCTAACCTGCAGAAATATTCAAGTTAGGGTGTTTCTTGATCCGTTACTTATTTATATTTATGTATTAATAATAATTGGGAGGTGGGGGTGCTGGGGAGAGCGAGAGTTAATTTGCAGGGTGTATTCATCTGGTTAAATTAAGCCATTTGTATTTTGGTTTATTAGGGGTTTCTGTTCCATTTTTAGACTAGGGCTTGTTGGGTAGCAAAATTTACTAAAGAGATCTAGTATTTTTTTTCCTTCTGGATTTAGAAAAAAGTTGGATGCATAGAACTTAAAATTTTTGCTTTTTTAGGTTAAAAAACCAATTTTTTAGAAAAGAGAAAAGAAAGAATAGTTTGAGCCTAAAAGTTGAAATCAAACAAGCATTGCCTTGTTGATGAGGTAATGTTGTTATTATTATGATGTATTTGATTATTATAAAATTTATGGGAGTGGAATGAATTGGGGTTCTAAACTACAATAATGAGAATGGGATATTAGTTATTTATTATTTATGAGAATAAAATAGTTAGTATTCTTTTATTTAATTAATGAGCCTATGTGTTTAGGTTATTGTTAAACAAACTACTAGAGCTAGTATTTTTATTATTCAACCTTTGTAATAGTTTAATGGCTTATTATCTATTAATGAAATGAGAAAAATTTGAAATGGAGAGTGGTTAGTTTCTATTGCACGTTCTAACAGTATGAGTTAGATAAGTGTCTCGTGTACCATGGTCATGATATTGATCCCTAATTTAGGATCAATGTTTCGAGGCTTATAGTTTACAAATGAATTACCTAACTCATGTTGTTAGAACGAGCTATACAAGGTAAACACTATCTGTTTTAAACTTTTCTCATTTCATTTATGGATAAGAAAGACTAACTAATACAATGCTTAAATAGTAAAAAGGCTAGCGCTAATGAGCTTGCAATAATCTAGGCATATAGGCTTATTAAATACTTAATTAAACACTAATCAGATTATTCTTACATAAATTGGGATTTGATACGGTGATCCCTTGAGCTAGAGAGCCAGTTTTCATCCCAGTGCTATTTTTAAGTTTAGAGAATCTAGTGTACTCATTCCCTAAGTTCCAATCCCTAGTTTGTATTTTAGAGTTGTGAGGTGTAGAGCGTTAAAAATTTAGGGGCTTATGATAGATATGCCTATGGGAATGCCCTCAGGACACTCACCATTTACGTATTCTCTACCCTTTTAAATTAATCTCCATCCCTCTAAAAGGTTATAATATTATAGTGCTCTTTCCATTTCCCTTAAACTTGAAAATGGTACTGGTATCGATAGTAATTCCTTACCGGCACCGTATGTTAATTGAGGATTAAATAGTGTTCTAAACTACTGGTTGAGGTTTTTTGTGTTCAATCCTAAAATTTAAGTTATCAAGGGACAACATCCATGGACATATGTTTTGATATGGCAAATCTAAATCATTGGATTCAAATTAACCCAATGGATGAAGTGATTGGAATAGATCTAGCCATTGAATTAATTTGACTCCAATAATTTAGATTAGGCGTGTCAAAAATTGTGTCAAAACTTGTGTTACTGGATCCCATCCCGTGATCAATTTAGGATACTGGTGGTATGAGAATTGCAGGGGCATTTTTGTGTTTTCAAAATTAGGTCTTATCTGGCAGTAAACACTGTAGTCTAAGACTCCTTTAAAAATTTAATCTTTTTTTATCTGTGTGCGGGAGAAATATATTAGCAGGTTCTACTGATTTGGTTAAAATTGTAGTGACTTTTATTTTTGGTTATTTAGGGTGTTTCATTAGAATAAAAGTTTGTGGCTTTACTATTATTTCCTGGACTATTGTATTTAGTTGTTGTGAAGTTTATGGGATTTGAATGAATTTAGGGGGTGGTGTTGTGCTTTCGTAATTAGGTTTCTTATATGATAATTACTGCAGTTTGCGGTGAAAACTCAGCCTTTCTTTGTGTGTGTGAAAAAAGTATATTCGTAAGTTGTATTCATTTGGCTAAAATTCAAAAAGAAAATCGTCTGGATTATTTAGGGGTGTTAGTTTCATTAGACTACATAGTTTGTGGCTATAGTATTTCTGCTCGGACTATCAGCCCAAAGCTCTAGTTACACATACATACAGTATTTTGTTATCGTAAAGTTTATGGGATTGGATTGATTTAGGGGGCGTTGTTTTGCTTCAACATTATGTGTCTTATATGGCAACTACTTAGCCCATGGTGAAAAAGTTTAGTCCTTTGTCTGTGTGAGTGCACAAGGCATATTTGCAAGTGGTATTCATTTGGTTAAAATTCAAAGGATTTTATCTCGGGTTATGTATGATGTTTGTTCCGTAGGACTAAATTGTTTGTGGCTGGACATATTGATATATACATTTGCTTGTTTATTGTTGAAAAACTCGTGGGAGTAGAATGAAATTTGCACTGTTGTGCTTTCGAAATTAGGTGTCTCATTTGACTGCTACTGTAGTCTACGGTATCAGTCCCGACACTACACTGACATATAGATACATGTATTAAGTATTTAATTATTTAAAAACTCATGGGGTTGGAATAAAATTTTCTATTTTTATATTTTAGATGCCGGAGTACATAGTACTTTTATTTGTTGGTTATATTCATTTGGTTAAAATTCGATATTTATATCAACTTGCTTAGGGGTATTTGTTCTATTAGACTCAATTTTTGTGACTGAATATCATTCCCAAAACTCTATTTACATATAGATACATGTATATGTATTTAATTGTTGAAAAGCTTATGGAAGTGGAAATGAAATTTGGCGGCGTTGTATTTATTTGCAGGTTGTATTTATTTGGTTAGTACAGGAGATATTTGTTTTTTGTTATTTAGGGGTGATTTTTCCATTCGACTAAATAATCTTGGACTGGAATATTATTTACTGGACATAGTCCCAAGAATGTCATGACTAGTTTTTTTTATTATTAATTGTTTATAAAGATAAAAGTGAGACTCATCCAGCTTATAGCTTCTAGTTATTTTGGTCCAAAAAGCAAAAAGTTCCCAAAGAAATAGACGAAAGAATTGAGCTTTAATCTTGCAACCCATAGCCTAGTATGTGGTGTCAACTTTTCGATTCCATCAAACCTAAAAGTTTAAGGTTTTAAAGACGTGGTATGCTTTTGTTGGGACCATAATAAATATATCATCAATATTAAAATGTTATGACTAAAAAAAACTTAAATTGCTTTATATGTTGTTTTGAAGAGATACAAAATTTGTCTGTGTCACGAACATGTAAGTATTGTTAGGCATGTGTACAGATTTATGTTTATTGTGATTAGGTCACCGAGTTTGCATCGGCAGTAGAAAAGGAAGACGAGACAGTGGTGTACGGAGGGGTGATGAAGGCGCCAAAAGTTCTGGCTGACATTGTCGAATCCGTGGCAGCTGCTGTTTACGTCGATTGCGAATTTGATTTGCAGGCTCTTTGGGTGGTAAGTATTCGTATTGATGACAAAAGAAATTAGTTTTTAAGATCTTTCCAATTCGGTTGAGGCAGTATGAAGTAAATTTTTCCGATTAAAAAGAAAAGGATAATGTTGCAAAAGGGGAGGTACAACATTATTGTTAGTTTTCTCTCGATACAATTCCAATAATGAGCAATGCTTTGCACATTTCTGGGCCAACGAACAAGTCTTTCATTGTGTCTCATCAATAATTTTGCTGATTTGGCACATTATGGAGCATATGTTTGTGCACCTGCAAGGCCTCAAGCTTGATAATTATACTTTACAAGTAAAGTACTTGTCGAAATAAAGGAAGATGAGTAGTGGATGAGAAAAGTACGTCTTTTACTTGCAACTACTTTAGTGTACGGGTGAGTTCTCTCTCCATTTTTCTCGTATGAGTCTTATTTCAACAATAGAGGAAAGGAAACATGAAAGAATGTCTTTTGGGAATTTGTTGAACCATGCAAATATTAATCAAACCAGTTCCAGTTTTCCTATGCTGCAAGTATCTTTGGTTGCTCAAATCCGATTTTGTTTTCACTAAACTTGATGATAGTAATTTGTGACCATTATTTTGACACACATTATAATTAATCTCTCTCCGTCTTGTTTTCTTGTCGCATTTCTGATTTGATGCAGGTTTTTAGGGGCTTATTGGAGCCTATCGTCACGCTCGACATGGTCAACCAACAGCCGCAACCGATCACCACGCTTTTCGAGGTGTGCCAAAAGGACGGAAAGCAACTGGATATCAAACACGAGAGGAACGGAGAGAGGAGCGTTGCGAGTGTTTATGTGGACGGCCAATTAGTCGCATCAGGTTCATCGGGCCAGAAAATTAATGCTAAGCTTCATGCTGCGGAAGCGGCTCTGCAGAAGTTGTCTCAAGATGTTACCAATGAGGACACGTGTATAGAAGTATATAACGGTGTCGGCGGAACATATGAGATCGAAGGAGCAAAATCAAAGTTGCACGAGCTTTGTGGCAAGAAGAGATGGCCAAAGCCAATTTACAAGTAAGTGCCTTTGGGTGCTGAACTTTCATTGCTAAAACACATACATTTTTTTAGTTCTTTCTTACAAAAGAAATAATATGGTAAAAGCAAGTAATTTATAAGGATCCCTGCAATGTCCTCCAATATCTGATCCCAAAAAAAGGAAAATTTTACATGTTTTCCGATAGGATCCTATAATCCTATATATATATATGTAACACCATGCCAAATGAAGTTTGGAGGTCATTATGGAGATCCTTACCAAGTACTTTTATATTCTTAGCTGAGGGATCAAACCTGCACATTTTTTGCATCTTTTTGTTCTTAATATGTTTTTTTCTTGTGATGTTTGCAGGGTTGATAAAGAGTTGGGTCCTGCTCATGATAGAAAGTACGTGTGTTCAGTCCAGATCGACACCGTAGATGGAGTTCTCTTCGTGTCGGGAAACCAGAAGACTAGGGTGAGGGATGCTGAAAGCTCGGCCGCTTCGCTAATGATCTATGGCTTGAAAGAAGCCATGTACATTTAATATTATCCTTGTGAGAATTTCGAGATCTTGTAGAAACAGGGCTAAATTTTGGAATAACCGAAAAAGTCCCTTTAGCTTGGTTGGTTGTATTGGTAGATTTCGGTGTTAGATTAGTCAGACTTGGCTCGAGCAACAAGTTGATGCATACTTTTGTATTTTCAGCTTGTGGATGTTAATCTCAAAACAAGTAAAAGTTGGCATGCTTTTGCAATTTTGGTTCTAGATAAGTTTGGGCATTTTTCTACGTCTGCTGTATATCGATTTTGTAACAGTCAATTTTAAGTGTTTCGTCGAAAAAACCTTCATGGAGGTTGTACACAATCGTACTCTAGCTTTGATGACTCTACCCTATAAATCTTTCGAATTTTGAAGAAAAGTTGGAAAACAAAGTTTAAGTCGGTTTTCAATAGCGTATCCAAGCGACCGATCAACGAGCAAGAATGAGTTTTGGAGCAGATAAGACGTGCATAGAACAATTAACTTTTGTATTACATAAACGTGCATAAACAGTGACGGATCAGAATTTACGGGTGGGGAGGGGATTGTCTTCTTTTCTCTTGAAGGCGGCAAAAAGGGTGAAATCTATAAAGTTAGAATTTTGTAGGTGTTACTCAAAAGTAGGTTTCCTTTGCTGGAAATTACTTTCATGAGTGGTAGAATGACTTGTTAAAATCTCAAAATAATGAGAATAATATTTTTTACTT
>MKEJ01092878.1:0-10471 GCA_001753735.1 Embelia ribes
GATCTATTCCCTTATATATTAACTTTTCCCCAATATAAATTTGTAAGTCACATTGCAAAGGGTGTCGAACCTCAATCTTGACATAGAGTGATACTGAGTTTACATGTCGTATTGAGGTTATTGCTATGCTTAAGCATGGGGAGTATGACCAATCCATGGATTGTTGTGTTGTTCGCAAGCCTCGAGAGACATTTATTTCGAGGTGTCGGCAGTATTGATTCGAAATAGTAGTTGGCATTTTGTTGGAAATCATCTATCGTTGGATTAGCATTGAAGATAATTATTTTGCTTGCTAATATGTGTATAACATAGGAGTCTTGGAAATAATTATTTTTGTGCTAAAATGTGGAGATAGTCGATGGGTTAAATTGTTATATTCTACGAGTGTGAAAGTATGGGTTGTGACATTGAATGTAGATTAGGAATGGGTTACGGAAGTCTAGGTGATGCCAGTGTTCTTGGGATTCCTTGATTTTAGAAAAAGGGAAATGTTAAGTACTATTGATGACCAGTAGGATATAAAACTTTAAGTACTAATGATTGGTAGATTGTGTAAATTGTTGTTAGGTGTCAATGGAATTGTCGATTTAGAATAAGAATGTCAACCGAGGATACATGGTTATAGCATGATTATTTGTAGATATATTTAAGTTGTCTATTACGATGATGGATGCGGCATGGTGGGAAGTTATTGTGATGGGGTTCAGTTTAAGTGTCTGGAATTGTTTTAAAGAAGACTCAAACTTTGATGATGAAGTTTTCTTTTTTGGAGGGAAGAGTTGTAAGTCCCTAGTAATTATTTTAAGATTTGTGAATTTAAAACACGTTTAAAAATGTAATGGACAGTGAGGAGATATTTGGTAAGCTTTTAACTTAAAATGATCTAAAGTAACTTTTCTGAATGATACCTTTTATATAGTAGTTTGGTATTTTGGGTATAACTTCTAAATCATAAATTTGATTAGGGCGTATAATACACCATTGGAAAGATATTTCAATTATTAATGACTTTAGTGTTTTAGAGACAGACCAACTAGAAGTAGAAAAGGGTCAAAGTAGGTATTGAAGAATTAGAAATGCTATTACCAATTCTGAGTTTGTGTCCAGACCAATTGGAGTTTATCTGGATGAAAAAGGGTTATAAGGAGGTTGTCTAGAGGTTGTCCAGCGGCAAACAGACCGTCGGATAGATTGTGAATCTTATAATTTTTGTTCGCCAAAATGCGAACAAAATATTTTATACATTATAAAATACAAATAAGGGAGGAAAAACATAGAAAGATAATAGGATTTGTGTCAAAACCATTAATTCTTAGTGGTAGATTGCTCGTGCCAGGCTCCGAATTTCCCTATAAAAATCTGGGGATGTGATGCTGATGATAAAAGTATATAAATAGACTTGAAAGCAATAAATAACGATAGTTAATATGAAAATAGGTATATAAGTCTTTCATATTCCCACAATCCCCATATACAATAAGTCTAATACATGTACAACCTCTAAAATAATAACTATAACACTTATGGTGGTAACTATAAACCACCTCCAAAATACCTATACATACGCAGCGGGAACTGAAACCAAAGTAGGAAGGTCAATGCCAATACTACATAAAATAAGAAGTAGGAAGACCATCGCCAATACTACATAAAAAAAAATCTCAAGTTAAATGCTTGACAAAATAAATATATATACACTACTTTGCTATATCCTCCAATAACAAAAATATATGTACATACTAGCCACTACGAATGCAAAATACTACTATAACTAGCCATCTTTGAATCCATGCCTAAGCATACTCGTCCCTTACCTCTAAACCGGTAGCATTATGATATTGATATAGGAAAAGGAGAAAGGTAAATGGGTCAGATAGCCAATCAACAATGATATACGAGACTATAGAGTCTCGATAAATATATACATGCTACAATGAAAATAAAGTATAAGCATGCTTTGTATAAGTTATCAATCATACTATCAACAGATAACATATAAGGTAAAAATGTTTAAGCTACAAATACTATGAATGTAATCATGTAAATGCTCATGTATAATGATGAGTATATAATACCAATAAATGGTATGACCTCAACTCAAATATGGCAACGACTAAAAGTAGGATTAGTATCTCTACGAGTTCTGGAAATTGCCAAGATCCGCCACTGAGTGCGATGCGGCCTAGCCTTCATTGATCTGCCACCAACTGTGATGCAAGCAATGGATGTATCCCAGATCTGGTTTCCTTCCTTTCACAGTGAGGTTGTATGACCTCAATTATTTTTTACGAATTTTATAAAGTCGATAGTATGTGTCTCGAAAAGAAATAAAAAATGACTCGATTTCCTATTCGTGCCAATGCCATAACAAATGCTACGATACAACGAATTCAAGATATTCCTGCCTTTCGGATTCTACGAATAGTTATGTCTTTATTCAATGATAGGCATGCCTTTAAAACCTCCAAAAACTAGGAAATTCAACTAATAGAAGAACCATGTTGTTCTATGTAATTTATCATGAATGGTCCACGAATATCAAGAATGCCCCAACTACGAATCAACGACTTTGAATCATGATGTGATGAGTGTAAGTCATATAATTATGTTACTATGTGCTCCACGATAATAATGTTAATGTTACATTATTAATTCTGCGAAATGCCACGAATATCATGATAAATGAATGTAATCATATGTCAATTTTCCACGATAATCTTACTACAATATGAATTATTATATAATATTGGGAAGCAATAAATATCAATGCCACGAAATTATCTACGATGTCATTATATGCCACTATTGGGTAATAATGCCACGATATTCGTACGACTATATTATGACATATAATTGTGCAAGTTAATACAAAAATATACTACGAATATAAATCACCGAGATTAAATCATAATATTTGCTACGAATATGCTCCTACAAAATTATACATGAATATGAATCAACACACCCACACTCTCGATATATGATTGCTATTTGCAGTCTACCTATTCCTATACAGCCTCCTACTTGCCCCCGGATAAGTTTTGTAAGTTTCCTCGAAAAGCCCTCTTCTTACGCCTCAGGAAAAATTTAGCTACGGACCTCAAATGATCCTAAACCTAGATATAAAGATGTACCACAAAATATTAAGAAGAAGATAAACTTATTTAATTTCACAAGTTTTAATGGCACATAAAATGAAGCAAAATCAATGAGTATAGAATTTAGGAAAATGTACGTCAAAATGAGCAAGATGAGATGGGAAAAATCAATTTTTAAGCCTCGGGGACCGAGTAGAACTTGATGATTTTGCTAAAAAAGTAAAAGAAATCACCCCTCATTCTCTCCTCTTTCATGGTTAGTATTTTATGAATGAAGAAGAAGAATAAGAGTCAATACTTTTTAATTTGATATTGACCAGTTGGATCGATCGAACTGAATTTTTGGATTGATCCAACATCTCCCGAATCAATCGGATCCACTGAAATTTTGATTCCAAATACACTCGGGCCGAAAATTTTCAAAAAGACTCGGAATCACTTATAAACACTAATGGATATGTCAAAAAACTTTCGAAAAGGTATTTCAGTACCTGGAACTCGATATACACGATTTAATGCGATTACCGACAAACCCCCCGAACCGACCACCGAAACTAATACGAATTGATTACTACAAACTCGAGATATACCCCATGAATACGTGATAGACGCTATACCCCATGAATACTTGATAGATGCTATACTACGGATACATCACTACAACAATGAATCTTAGTCCCCGACTATGATATACATATGCAACTATAAATGCATATGTTAACTAGGAATGCAACGAAACAACAACTACGAATGCAATGACAAATATAAATAATATCATTAAGGGTAATTAAAAATATTATTTAATTGCAAAAAAAATATACGAATTTCCGATACATTACAGCTCGGATCGATAATTGAAGTGAGGATTTGAGTCTTTCTCTTCTTTCTTGTCGCGTTAAGGTAAATTCCCCATGCGTCTTTCCGAGTCTCTTTGTGTCCTTTGATTGACAATCAATTCCTCATATTTCTACTAATGAATTGTAGTGTAATTTATCAATTGAGAGTAAAATATACATATTTTGCATGTAGGTGATTCGTGTTTGACGGTAGTCATAATAGGCAATAACTAAAGTTTCATCTCCAAGTGTTCTCGAGTAATTTCTTTCGCAGAATCACAGGTGCGGTTAGGTGTGGTTGTATCATAGTTAAAACTATAAGTTTTTATGTGATTTTGTGTGTATGACTGTTATTATGTGTTTACGTGTCTAGCTTGGCGATAAGAAATTGAATTGTGTGATGTGATTATGAGTTTGGCATGATATTATTGATAACTATAAATGAGGAACATGAAATTGAATTGTGTGATGTGACTATGAATTTGACATGATATGTAATTGATATAAATTGATAATTGAGAATTGATTAATATGAAACTGAGATGTGTTAACTAAAAAAAAAAGTATGCGTACTTATGAGTTTAAAACTATGTTGATAAGAGTAAGACTGTGGTTTATGTTTAGAGGGTGCTGAGTATTAACCTTCTAAATTAATATATTGCTCATATAGTATGATGAGGGCTGACTTTATAATGTTATTATGTTTAGAGGGTGTCCAGGATTGGGCCTCTAATGTAATAATATTTATAGGTTTCAAGTGGAACCTAGGGTAGGGAAGACTATCCACTAAATCTTTATGCATAAAGTCACAAGGAGATGATATGCCTTATGGGGTGAGTTTGAAATATGAAACTAAAAGTGAAACTTAAAAGTTGTGAAACTGAGATATGAGATATCTTTATGAACAAGTGTACTTGTTGGCTATTGTATGAGTTGTTTTGCCATATGTATTTTACTAATGTGTATCGTATCGTAGAGTATTTACATACATAATTTCTTGTGGTTTTTTATTCATGATTTAGTATTCCTAACCGCCTGTTTATTTTGTTTCTTTGTGTTGTTTTTTCCTTTTGTAAAACCCCAAGCAGGAATAAGTATTGATGGACCCCGTAATCAGGATCAGAGTTTGTAGTGGAGCTCACTCGAATTGATGGGTAGTAGTTATTCATGTTTATTTTAAATTTCAGAATTGTAAGCCATTGAGCCAAGAGTTGTTTTTTAGTTTATTCTAGAACTAGTGATAACTAATTTTGTTTTTTTATTTTCATGTTACAAATAAATGGGCAAAACTATTTTTAAGCCTGGCATGATATTTATGAGATGTTCAGAGCTATGGTTATTTGGGATTTGGTTTCTTTTATTTACATGTGTTGTATGAGTCATGTGTTAGGGATGTATTTTAAATCCTAGGGCATGACAGTAAAGATGATATCAAATTGAGTTTGTGAACTAGATCCTTAAGACGACCAGGTAGGAATGACTTGGTAAATATGTCAACAAGCTAATTAGTAGAAGGCACGTAATAAAGGTATAGAATTCCAGCCTGTGCATGATGATGAATGAAGAAATAATCAGTCTCAACATGCCTAATCTTGTCTCTTAGAATATCATTAAGAGCAACCTGAATCGCACTTTGATAATCATAGTACAAGGAGATGCTAGAATATTGTGGAGCTCCCATATCTGTGAGAAGTCGCCTAAGTCATAACAACTCAGCAATGGTGTCACCAAGAGCTCCAAATTCAGCCTCGATAGTAGAACTCACAATAACAATATGCTTTTTACTACACCAAGAGATCAATGAAGCACTAAGAAGAAAACAAAAACTAGTGGTAGATCGATGATCTATAGGATCACTCGCCTAATCAGCAATGGAGTATAAACATAACTCTAAACAAGTCTTAGAGGAGAAATGGAGGCCATGGTATATAGTTCCCTTGATATATTGTAAAATTTGAAGAACGGTTGCATAATTAGTAGAGTGAGATTGATGCATGAATTGGCAAACAATGTGAATAACATAAGCAATATCTGGTCGAGTAACGGTAAGATATATAAGGCTTCTCACTAACTGGCGATAAAGAACAACGTTATCCAAAGGAGTACTCGCTGTCTATCAACCCAGCAATAAACCAGAGGTATACTTAACTTGGGATAGATAATACTCGTCATCAGTAAATCCAAGAAAGTAGAGAAGATAACCCAAATCCTTCATCTCAAAATTTTGGCTAAGAAAACATTGCAGGGTGCGAATACCAGCAGTATTGATAATTATATAATCAACAAAGATAAGAACAAGAATTATACCGGAGGGCCATTTTGCGAATAAATAGTGGAAGTTCATTTGGGCTGACATAGAAACTATGTTGAGTAACAATTGAGTTGAATTTAGAAAATTAAGTATGGGGAGTTTGTTTGAGACCATATAGTGCACGAGGAAGGTGACAAACTTTATATGGAGGATGATGACAACGAGGAAGTGGCTTCATATATACTTCCTTAGTTAGATCCCCATGTAAAAAGGCATTCTTAACATCCATTTGAAATAAATATTAGCGACGAACTACAGAAATGGCAATTAATGAACGAACCAATGTTCGATGAGCAATTGGGGCAAAGGTTTCCTTATAATCGATGCCGTATTATTGTGTGAACCCCTGAGCAACAAGGTGAGCCTTATATAGATCAAATGTACCATCAAAATGAGTTTTAATCTTATATACCTACAGACTGCCAATAATATTCTTATCAACAGGAAGATCAACTAAGTCCTAAGTATGTTTCTGCTAAAGAGCATTAAGTTCATCGGTCATGACTTGCTGCTAACGTGAGTCAACACTAGCCTTGAGATTAGATGTGGATTCATGAAGATTGGTAATAGTAGCATAACAATGATAATCTTGCTGCCAACAATGAGTTTTTCTTGCTCGAGAAGAATGTCGAGGTGTTAGTTAAGGGACATTTTCTGGAATTGCAGGTGAGATAGGTAAAATCGTAGGGTCATCAGAAGCCATTGTAGGAGCATTAGGAAGAGAGACATCAAAAGCAGTTGTAAAAGCGTCAGAAGATTACTATCATCAGAATCATCAAGAAATAGTGCATTGTAACTGTTGCCAGGGGAATGTAAGTCTGCCGATAAATCGGTGAAAATATGAGTGTCAGACGATAATGAGTAAGTGGGTGATATAGAGGTAAACATTTTATGTTCCTGAAATACAACATGATAAGAGATACGGAGTTACTTTGAAACTAGATCAAAACAACGATAACCTTTATGTTCTATGCCATACCCCAGAAAACAACAAAGATGGGCTCGAGATTCCAATTTTGTTCTTTCATGAGGTTGAAGAAGAATAAAATAGATACAACCATAAGGTTTGAGACCATGATAAATAGGTAGAATACCATGTAAACGTTCATAGGGTGACACATTTTTGAAAAGTGGTGTAGGGATACAATTAATGACAAACATGATTGTAAGACCAGTTTAATCCAAAAAAATGTTCAGGTAAAGCAAAAGAGATGAGGAGAGCACTAAGTGTATCTAGGATATGACGATGTTTGTACTCGGCATGACCATTTTGTACAGTTGTGCCAGCACAGGATCGTTGAATGATGCTACCATGTTGTAGTGTAGGATATGGCATTATCTGTTTGAAAAATCTTGATGGGACAAGAGAACTGCGTTTGGATCATTTTGTAAAACTCCAAATATATTTTATCAAGCTTTAAATTGATTTTTCGTAAGATATATCCATGTAAAGCGAGAAAAATCATCAACAAAAATGACAAAA
This sequence comes from Embelia ribes, assembly GCA_001753735.1. NCBI lineage: Eukaryota > Viridiplantae > Streptophyta > Magnoliopsida > Ericales > Primulaceae > Embelia > Embelia ribes. The sequence continues at coordinate 7,729 of MKEJ01092878.1, forward strand.
TATTTAGATCCTCCAATAGTAGTAGTAGGCGAAGGTCTTCAAATATCGGAATGAATAAGATAAAAAAGAGCAACAAAAACCAAATCACTTTTGTTGAAGTGTAAAGCTGATTGTTTAGATTGTTGACACGACATATAATCAACATGATCATCTTGTAAAGAACCTAAAATACTGCTAGAAATCAAAGAACATAAACGATTCATTTAAACATGGCCCAAACGATCATGCCAAAGACGTAGTGTAGAAGTAGTTGAAGTAATAGCTAGGTTTGAGGAAGCAGTGAGTAGATTTGGTGATGGTCGAAAATTCTACAGTCGGAAAAGACGTCCTACTTTACGGCATGCCCCAAAAACGTCTCCCGTCTTGGGATCTTGGATTGAGCAATCATGTGAAGAAAAGATAATGTTGAGTCTAAGATCACATTATTAGCCAACATAAATAAGGTTCATGCTCAATTTTGGTATGAGAATTGTTTGTAGTAAATTGATTGAGCTATTGGACACTGTACCAATGTGACTAACATACATAAGAGATCCATCAACAGTATAAATAATAGGTGCATGCATATGAGATTATCTACTTGTAACATGTAGAATTAGGAGTCATGCGATGGCAACAATCAAAATCATGGAACTAAAAGTTACCCAATGTGGTTGAGAGAGTAGTATGCCTAGTCGACGTACATTCAAAATCAGATATAATTTGTAACAATATAGAGGCAAAATCACTGGCAGTCAATGAATGTTGAGCTTATTGATGTTCACTGGCAAGTTGGAAAGAATGAGTGTGACCACCACTGCATGGACATTCATTATCAAAGTGTCCCGGCTTGCAATAGAGATGACACAATGGAATGAGATAATCTCGAATAAAGTGACCATGTTTGTGACAATAGGCACATATAGTTTGTATGATGCCCATAATGAATAAATTGAGACAAACCAGTAATAAAACCAGCAAGTAAACCAGCAAACCAATAATAATAAAACCAGCAAGTAAACCAGCAAACCAATAATAAAACTAATGAATTAGTGGACCAGCAAACTAGTTAATTGTGAACTAATAAAACGAGTGAACAGTTAACCAACAAACCTATGATAAAACCAACAGACTGAACCGGAATTTAGGGTTTTTTGGTTAACAATAAATCAGCAGCAGTGGCGGCTAATCGGAGTTGCGCTGGTTGGCGAGGAGGAGGTGTGAATCGCGCTGGTTGGCGACTGATCTAGACAGTGCTGCTTCAAGACTCTGGTCGCGTTGGTTTATGATCTTAATTGTACTTAATTTCGATTCTCTATTAAATTGATTTTCACTTGCCTACAAGATGTGCATCCAATTTTATTTCAGTTGCATGATCAAAGTTAGTTTTGTTTACAATTTGAATCTTCGTGGTCAGATTTGGTTTGAATTTCAAAATATACTTTTGTAGTGAATTTGGAATTAAATTCAATATTCTAAATTTTAATTACTATTTGTTTTCTCATTTGGGTTTGTGATAGCAGTTGCACCATGCAAAAATATGTTTTTGCTGTTTGCTTTGTTATCACTTCCCAAGATATATTTTTAACCTTATTATTTGGTATAAAGCGTATCCTAAATTTACCAATTTGACCATTATAGATGTTTTTTTCCTATTGACAACTTGATCTACAATGTCTCAGTCGGTCGGTGCTGAGTTTTTTCATTATTCAAGTTGTGTGCAATGTCGAAGCCTAACATTTGAGGTTAACATTACATGGTCTTCTGGATTCCAAAATTTCATTGCTACTTTTGTGAGATACTACACACTTTGTACATTTTAAAAAATTCTGAATTTTTTTTATATAAATTTGGGAAAATATAATCTTGTAAACCATTAGCGATTCAGGTTTAGCCGTATAAAGTTTAAGAGGTTGTGTACGTGTTTAGGGGTTTTAACTTCAAATTGTCAATTTTTGAAAAGCAATAGGAGCATTTCAATTTTATACTCTTGGCACAAAACCTGAGCTGTTTCTTCTGGAATAAATTTTGGAGAATTATAAATTTTTTAACTATTGATTGTATTAGGATCAATCCTTTCAAATCACCGAAGTGGGGGTCAATTTGTGGCTCGCGTTCTCAGAGTCAGCCGAAGCTATCTATGATGACACCAGAAGGTTATTTTTCCTTTTTATTTTCTTTTTTGTTCATTATTGTGTTTGTTCAGATTGTTTAGATTCTTTTTAATTTTACATTATTTCCTAATTTACATTGGGTTGTTTTCATTTCCCTTTTGCACATATTTTTGCCTATTTAGTGCTTTACATATATTTTTTTTACTTATATGTTATGATTTGCTAGATATGTGATTGTACATTGGGTCCTTTTCATTTTCCATTTTGTCGATATGTTCCAACCTATCCCAAACTCGAAAGGATAGTATGAAGAAGGACGAAAAGGCGCTCATTTGGATGAGACAATGTTTGAGAAGGTGGCGAGTGCAAATACAAGTAAGGAAGCATGAGAGATTTTACAAAATTGCTTCAAAAGAGTTGACAAGGTCAAGAAAGTTCGACTCCAAACAGTTCAAGGTAAATTTGAATCTTTACATATGAATGCATCGGAATTGGTTGACGATTATATTTCAAGAGTTATGAGCAAAGTAAACCAAATGAGAAGATATGGAGAAAAAATAGATGATACCCGAGTCGTTGAAAAAATTCTGCGATCTTTAGATTCAAAATGGGATTATGTTATCTTTGCCATTGAAGAATCTAAAGATCTA
>MKEJ01092884.1:0-15127 GCA_001753735.1 Embelia ribes
CCAATTTAAATGACCTACTATAACGAGACTTGTACATATGTTAACATGCACAAGAAAGATGCGTCGAAGTTCGATACAGTAAATGTATAAAAATAGATAAGTTATAACATAACAATCGACACATTATGAGTTACTGTCGAGAGCAAACACGTTTCCGAATTGGATTCAATGATGAGATATACGGAGCGTTACATATAGACACCTTATTAGTCATCTCATCTTTCTCACCATTACACGCCCATATATTTCCTTTGCAGTTAATTGCCTTAGTCAGTTCAAGCAAAACCCATGTGATGCTCATCTTCAGGCTCTTTAATAGGTACTTCGTTATGTGAAGGGATCACCAGGTTGAGTCTTACTGCTTTTATGGATTCGGATCTGGCTAGTTGCCAGATCACACGGCGTTCTACGATTGGTTATTTTATTCGTCTTGGTTCTAATCCAATTTCTTGGCACTCCAAGAAATAGGATATAGTTTCTCACTTTTCGGCAGAGGCGGAGTATCGTGCTATGGCTACTACAATATGTGAGATTGTTTGGTTAGTTGCCTTACATTGGGATTTGGGAATCTCGCCTCTGCGATCTATTTGGTTATATTGTAATAATCAGTCCGCTATTCAGATTGTGCGTAATCCGGTCTTTTATGAAAAATCGAAGTATATTGAGATTGATTGTCATTTTGTTTGTGAGAAGTTGTAATCCGATCTTATTCATCCAACTTACACTCTTGCTTTGTCGCAACTAGCCTATATTTTTACTAAGCCACTTCACGTGATTTACATCAGTCATTTGTTCGCAAGTTGGGTATGACGGATTTTTATGCGCCAACTTGGAAGGGAATGTTAGAGTATATTACTTTATGTACTTATATATAATTATATATTTCCTAGTTTAGTTCACATTAAGGCTATATATCCTGTACACACTCTTCATAATAACTAGCACACGCACACGTACTCTGCACATGATTCACAAATTTATTATCTATCAAAATATTACATAATAATATAAGAGAAAAAAATAAAATTTATTTCAAGTGATTTTTAATAAAAATATAAAATTATTGTAGCTATTATTTATCTGGATTTTAAGTATGCATCATATAGATATTTCAAGATACCTCCGTAAACTTGAGACACTAATTTGTTGTCTTAAGAATTAATATAATATTTAAATATTTTGTTAAATTTGGTAGATATGTAAGTAATTGTAAATTATAATTTATTAACTTTTGATATTTTTATTTTAAATTATTTGAGTTTATTTTTGTGATAATTATCAATCTAAATTTTTAAAGATATAATATTATCTCTTAACAAAAAATATGCAAGTTAAAAATAATTAATTTACTATTTTAGGTATTATGACTTTTGTTTTAAAGAAACAAGATGAATGACAAATTTGGAAGAAAAAATATATGAAACACTTGGTGAAGTTTGTACTTTGTATAAAGTAGTTCGATATGCACTCAATTATTGTTACTATTTACATTTTAACAATAATATTTGGTTGCACACTTTCAGATGAATTTATTAGCCGTTCTGATCTAAATAAGTTAGTTTTAAATTAGATACATCTAATTTTTTTTTATATAAAAAATAATTAATTTTTTTTATTAAAAAGTATAATCCCACCAACTCATAGAGTTTTAGGTAGCATTTGATTCGCTTTGGCAGGCCAAGCTGCTAATTAAGAGTATTGTCTGGTGAAATGTAAGCATCCATGATCCAGAATATTAAATATATAAAGTATATTATAATAATAACAGATTATGAAAACATTATATGATCTCATTAAATATATATATATATATTTGCACTGCAGCAGCTGTCCGGGGCATCTCTTTCACAAAACATGAATGTGATTGGCCAAAGGTACTGGGATTTGTTTCGCATGCCACAAAACCAAAACACAGTATCACTTTGAATTTTGTGCCCGGCAAAAATAAAAATCTAGTAAATTCTTCTTCAGAGATATTTTATTCTAATAATTTCAGTATAAATTAGAGAGGGAAATTTGAAGAGGAAGACTCTTTCATTCAGCTCCCAACAAGATCAAGCAACTGTGCTTTTCTGGATAGAGGGAACTTCTTCTTCAGGTTTGAAGATTATTACTTTCTAGTTTTTGTTACGTGTTTGCTCGACTTTTAAACTAAGTTATTATTTTTTTATTTTCAATTTTTTTCTATTTTAGCTTGTGTAAGCTAGAAGTTTTAAACTAGAAGCATATATTTTTCTTACACCGAAGAAAAAAAAAAGAGAACATTTTTGCTTAAAAATTGCAATCAAACAAACCTTTAGTTCCACAATCATAAACTACATTTTATCCGGTTACACACCATAGTTCATCTTACAAGAAGGAAATAGATAACAATATGTTATCTTCTGTTTTGATTTATAAAATGTTTTGTGCTTCTATTGTAAGGAATTCGCATCCGCAGAAATGTTGGCTAGATATTTCATGCAAAAACACAAACTATGAATAAATGAGGATATATTTAGTTGCATTTCTTTTCTATTCCATGTATTATATTTGGGAAGAAGCGCAAAAGAAGAACCGGGGGTCTTTTGATCCTATCTCCCGAATCAGACAAAGAAGGAAGGTCCAATCCTGGTTAGGATTTTGGTTTTCAGTCGAGTATTTTTACCGTAACATTGTAGAATATACAAGAAATCCATGGTAGGAGTAGAATTAGAAATCAAAAGTATGATTCATCAGTGTTGAGATTACGCATTGATTGAGTTTTTGGCGGTAGATCCATAAAAATAATAAAAAAATGTTGTGAGATTGTTATAGATGAAATTGTGATGCCTTAACAATAACAACAACAAATAAAAGAAGAACAATTGATGAGTGAAATCCACTCACGAAAAAAGCAATTTTTTCCCAATTCAGAAGCGTAGCGTCTTTTAATAGGTTGGTTCAGTTGAAGAAGGAATTTTTTGTGATTAGATTAGATCTGGATCATGTTTGATACTTTTCCAGTTGTAAAAGTACTTAATGAGATGAGTTGTATGATAAGTTAGAGATTCTATTCAAAATAGTTTATTTGTTTTGGAAAAGAACCAAGTTGCAAATTCTTTTATTGTTTTTTCCGGTAGTATTAGCTGAGTTTAGAATGTAACGAAGTAGCCATCCTCATGATTCTGATAATAGATAGGACAATATAGGAAAAAACAATGCTTGCAAAAATATATTGAGAAAAAACATCAACATCATGGGATAAGCACTATTATGGTTTTGAAAGTGACAATCTGCCATAATTGTAGATATTTTAGGAGTATCGAGTTTGTGGACCAAAAACTTAGGATAAAAAATATCTAAGCAAACAAATCATTCGAAAAATCATTTGATTCCATGGGCATTGTCGGCGTGCGATTTTGCGGTCTGAATTTTGTCAATGCATCAAAAAACAAAAAATTATATGATCGTTAAAAATTAAATTTGGACCGTCCGATGATTATTAATATATTTTATCATTATTGAAAAGGCGGAGCCACATTATCGAACAAGTTGGGAAAAAGATATTGATACTCATGTTAGTTTAATACATAAAATATGTGGTAGGTATTATTAATATTGCAGCTATTGCTCTTGATTTAAAGTTCAAATCCTCTTTCTTTATAGAGTATCTGTCCTCTCGGCCGTCTCAACAGGATATCCTCAATTTTGAATATATGCATGTTTATATACATATATATATATGTGTATGTATGTACATATCACAGGGCACAAAGACAAGAAGGGAAAAGCTGGAGAGGATAAAATACAAGGATGATGAAGGCATATGATAGGGAGCACATGAAGATTGCCATGTTGAAGCATGAAGAAACCTTCAAACAACAAGTAATTTTTTATTTTTTTATTTTTATCATTTTCACTTGTTCAATGCCAAAAAGTTAGAACTTCTTTTTCTCTCATTTGTATTTCTTTTTTATCAACAAAAGCAATATATTCGATGACAAAAAATAATCTTCGTTTGGAAGATTATAATCAAGTCAAAGAGCTTGAATTATGCAATGTGCTTAATTTCTATGTAAGAAGCTCAATTTCATTATGAAGAATCAAAAACAAATAACCTATGATATCCCCTAACTTTCTCCTATCGTAATCCAATCCACAGAAAACATAGTTATCCACACAGGGATATGATCCTTTACATAATTTCTTGAAGAAGAAAAAAAGGCGGACGTGTAAGAAAATTCCTATTTTTCAGTATTATTATTGTGCAAATTTTTTTGACAGCCATGATATTGCAGGTGTCTGAACTTCACCGTCTATATCGGGTTCAGAAGATGCTGATGAAAGGGGTTGAGCACAACAAGCTGAAGGATCAAAACCAACAAAGACTCAATCGTAGTAGCGAAATTTGTTTAAATCATATGAATGGCAATCCACGTGATTTCCATGAAAAGCGTCAACCAAGGTTTAATTTAGATCATCCAGTTGAAGACTACATTAAAGAATTAAATGGAGACAAAGAGTTAGAGATCGAAGACGAGAGTGAAATACAATTAACGTTAGGCCCAACAAGGTACAACACTAAAAAGAAAACCGAAACATCGGACTCTGGGCCGAGTTTCTCTTCATCTTCCACCGGATCGAGCCACATCGTCAAGGGGACCCATCAAGGCCCTCACCAAACTCAAGAGAATCTAGCTTGGGGCCTAACCATGGTTACAACCGACTCAAACTCTGGTTACCATGGCGCGAAGAAGAACGGATATTGTGTTCAAGATCAACCTAGCCAAGGTAGACTAAAGCAACCCCCTTGGCTTTTGCAAGCTTTAAGTTTGAATATGTCTTAGAGATGATGTTTTGGAGTGGAAATTAAGAAATTCAATTTTTGTGTTTAACTAGTACTCTTTCTTTTCCTGTTTTCCCTTTTTTGAACTTATCCTCTCACGTTTCTATTGTAATGGTGATATATGGGTTCACGTGTAGAGATTATTTGTTCCCATGGCTAGCTATTAATCCCATTAGAAACTTGAAAAAGCTATAACCTTGTAAATAGTCACCATTTTGAATTCCAGTTCAAGCTTAAGGCTAGTCTTCGAGAGGTAGTAAACTTGATATTGTTGCAACCTGCGTGTTGTATATGGATTCTGGGAATAGTCTGTCTGTAAGCGGCGGTTGAACTTTATATGATATCATCCGACCCCGTAATACATAATGCTCGTGCACTAGGTTTGTACTTCATAGGTTATTCAACCTTATTTGTATAGCCAATAGCTACATGCCAATTTATGACTTAGCATTCGACCATTGGCTTTGTCGTAACCAACAATGGTTCATATAGAGCCACCAAACTCAAGCTAGTTGCAATTGAAGATGTTTCAAACTTACAAAGCTTCCTATATTTGCTCCACTCCATCTAAGCAGCTATGTTTTATAATGAACCCATAATATTGCTTTAAAAATCTCAGTTTTTCTGTTCCCAACTTATAAAGCATTTGGCTGTTTTTAAGCTCAAGAAACAAAGCAATTGCAGATGTTTCCAACTTTAAAAACAACATATGTTGGCACTGAAGCTTTTTAGGTAAAGATAGCCACAAATTAAATCTCAACTGAAAAGCTACGCCGGTAAAAGCACGCTACTTTTAAGTTAAAGAAACCGAAAACTCGAGCTAAGAGTATGCAACTAATCAAACCAACCGTATATGGTTAATTTTCGTCTCTGGTATTCATTATTAGCTTCTCCAAGCCATTTTCTTTCTACCTCAATAATAAGAATCTTGTTCATACATGTTTCATACTTTAAAGAGTAGTATATTATTGGTGACACACCCTGTAATTATATTCCATCTTTTTTGTTTTTTCAAAGCCCACCAACTCAAACTTTTCCCTTCAAACACAACTCGGCAGAGTTGATAAATTTGTCCGCCACCAAAAGGACACTAGATTCCCTCTTCCGAATTTAAAAAAAAAAAAAACATTGAGAAAAAATCATAAAAACTGGAAGTCCTAAAAATAATCTCCATCCAATAAAATCACCCCTGCTTTTGGAACTTATGTGATGATGATTGATTTCAGGCATGATACTCCTCTGTTAGCCTGTCCCCTCCTTGTTTCTTTCTAACTTTTCCTAAAGCTTTTTATAATACGAATGGTTTTCTTGGATCGTTGATACATATAATTTTCATACATTGGATGCTTAATTTATGCGCGTACATATCCATGAGAGTCTAACTTTACACACATCCATCCTGCATCAAAACTCATTTGTGTATGAAAATTTCTACACGAAGTGCAAGAAAATTAATGTCTTGTAGTAACTCAACTTTACAAAAATTTCATTTTCGAGATCCGGACAGTTCTATTTATATCACAGCATTCACATCCAATTTAAAACAAATATAACGGCAATACATGAGGGCGCAGCAATCCTTTTCAGCGAACGTGTGGACAAATGATGTGTTAGGTACAAAACAGTAACACCAGAGTTATTTTTGCAGAAGAGAAGTTTTATTTGTTGGCTCCTTCACTAAATATCATTAATGTTACAACATCTTGAATGTAAATTTTATCTAAGAGCGAAGAGTTTATGCAACTTATTCATTAGCAGATGATGCTCATGATCGTAAATCTATAGAAATACTGCGCACATATTCGAGCAAAAAAAAAAAAACTACTAGTTTCTATGTCGCCGGAAATATTTACTTCTGAGTCGCTCAGAAAGAAAAGAAAGGGGAAATGGAGTACAGTTGCTTAATCGTACTGTTCTTGATCTCTGATCCATTTAGTAGCTACCCACTTCTCCCCTCTAATGACTGGACAGCTCCCATGAAGAGAGGTCTGTAGAAATATTCAACCAGGAGAAAAGCTTAATAATTACACAACAAAATGAAAAATAATAGACTAAAGAGGAGCTAGCTAGCCATTGTCCAGGGGTGCAAACACGCATCTGTCATCGTATATGGTGGTGTGGTAACATTCTTCAACACGTTTGCACGTAAAGTAATGATTCAAAGCACCCCACATAAAGTTAATACATCACAAAGGCTTCATCTCATCTTTGAATTGATACTTTGCATGGCATCATTGATTTCCTAATATGGCTAAATAATCCCAGTTGGTAGATTAGATTTTTGGTCTAAGACATTCCACCTTTACATTTCTAATTGTTTAAAACATAAAAGAATTAAGTTTCTATCCACCGCCGGTATACGAATTGGTACACAAGCGACGTTGTAAAGACACGATACATGTGCATTATCTATGTGAAGCATACCAAATAACTACCACATATGCATACGTGTCATACATCTACCCTCCACATGTGTACCAATTCGTACACCGGCAGTGGATAAAAACTTTACTCAAAACATAAAAGCCAACCAAATGCATATGTTTCAGCTTAAAAGAAACAAAATTGAGGTTAAAAGCACCTTAGCCAAACAAGCTCTACTCTATCTAGTCATTGCTAAACTCCATATAAAATTCGGTATTACTTCGTGTCGAACATTTATGTTTTCCTTTCTAAAATGATGAACTCTTCTTCTGTTCTTTCCCTGTGTTTCGCCTTACTTAATACACAAAGATCCCGCATTATGAATTATAGTGAGGGTATGGCATATGCAAACTTACCCCTTTTTCTAGAGAGGTTGTTTCGGTATATGAGCCCATGACCCTCAGGTCGCAATAGACCCGGCCTTAAGCTATAGAAATATTCAAGTTAGGCCTTGAAACACCAATAATATCAATTTCAGAAGATATAGAACATGGAATATTCACATCCCATGTAAACAACAATCAGCTCCATCACTGTATTTTCAGACTATGGAGAAAAAAAAGGCAAGAATTTCACAAACAACAAACATGAGTTGACCCTCCTCATAGAGATGAGCACCCTTAATAACACACTCCCAATATCTGTTCTTGTCCTTGTATAGACAGAGCCAAACACTTCCTTTTCACTTTTTATAAATTCTAGCCAGTGAGCTGAGGTTCTATAAGCCATTAGTAGTAGCTAATGCACCTAAGCCATGCATTTCTTAATTCTAGCAGCCACCTTCCGCTAACTGTCTACTCCCAAAAATTTTGTCAGCAAGAATCTAATCATCCAAATTTAATTTCGTTGTCCAATTTACTCTACATCTTAACAGCACCTTGAACAAAAGACAAAGGTAAGAATCAAGATTCAAAAGTTCTAATTATGTTTAACAGAATGGACACGTTTACAATCACATACCGCATCAATTGTGCCGTTTGGGAATAATGAATAAAACAGAAGTCCATCTCCTATTCGTGGCTTCACTTTCAACCCAACACACTTTTCAAAATCATAAGTCCCATCCATGTTCAATCCACTCTGCAGATGAAATCTAGACATTGATTGCTCATCTTCATTTAAAAAAAAAAAACAATTCAAATAAACTGATTGAAAGAGCGAAAAACTGATCTCATCTCATTACCACAAATGGGAACATAGTTTCGCCACCTTCTTCAACATCAGATAAATACAATAAGAAGGATGCAATCTGCAGTAAATAAATTTGATCAAAATGTTAAAAATTTTAGGGAAATCAACATTCAATTTGTGTTCAGCAGCTTTATTTGCACAGGAAAAAAATTCAATTGATACATTCTGGAAGATCAATTGTCGGTATTCTAAGAACATTTATCATAATAGGGTGCAAGAGCATGATAGAACTAAGACCATGTATATGTTTCGCACCATCTTTCATGCCAGTTGCTATGTACTAAAACTTAAATTGATGAAATATTGATTTGGCAATGTAGAGAGAAAGTGAATCAGAAATGGTTGAAAGCATAGTTATATCATTTGTAACCTCGTACCCTTTGACTCTTTTGAGGACCGTATTCAGCCGCATTAAAGGCATCATAATGAGAATTATACTTCTGCCCTATCTGATAGCGCAGGACGTTGAAAGGCTGAAACATGATCAAACCACTATTAATCATACAATTACAAATGTCCGGATAGTGAAGGCAACCAAATATAACTGTAGCAACTAATTCAGCTCAGATAGTGAGATCAAGTTTTACAAACAAATTATACAGATAAAAAGGAAGAAGAAATAACAGTAACAAGCTTAGGTGTAAATTTAACGATAAAGAAGAGAAAACTTTTACATGAAGTTTGCAGCATAATCCTTACGAAACTTGGAAAAATAAAAGTTCAAATTAGATATCATAGAAAAAAAAAATTGCATTTCTAGGACATCTTTCTGTTAACTGGCCAGGTCTCTGCTTAAGTTGATCTTCAGATACCCATCATTGTTATCTCATACATCTTCATTTGCCTTTCTAGATAACTAATGAATTATGATATTGGAGCCTCTAAATTTTCAATATTTTCAAATGAATGAACAAAAGCTATTACTGTGTAATCCATACCAACAAAAGATCATGTATTTTACATTTAAAATGAGGGAAAAAGGGAACAGTAAAATATTTTGAATTTGTAACAGGGTTACCTCTCCATGGCTCCTGGGTATCATGGTAGCCCTCGCGATTTTTTCTTCAATGAAATCCAAGATTCCAGTGTTGTCCTCAGAAGCGCTTATAAACATGCCAGAACTAGATAACAGTAAAAATGGATCACTAATGTGTACATCTCAATGTCATTTCAGAAGAATTTGGAGAATATATAAACAAGGAATATAACTTTTGATCAATTTTTACCCTGCTCCGTTTCTGTAAGGCAATATGTATAGGAATGGTATCTACCTTGTTCGAATCCCTATGGTGCTGTTTTCTGTCTCACCATCCCGCAAAGCCAAGGTTGAGGGTGCAAGTTGTGCTCTTGCCATTTTCACAATACCCTGGCATTGTTCCACAGTTGCAAATTTCGGAAAGTATAGTGCACGAGGCTCCCAGCTTAAAAGCTACACCCATAAATTCAAGAAACAAAGTCAGTCAATACACTAAGAAGATAATTTTGCTTCTGAATGAATCAAAATTAACTCTGGAACAACATATACTTCTGAATGAATCAAAAGCAAAGTGCAGAGGAGCTCGACTGCAAAAATTAGAGAGTAGATAGAAATGCTGATTGATCCAATCATTGCCTGCACTCCCAGTGTTGACCAAAATATGCTACCGAATAATATGAACACAAAATAGAAGGTTCAGAGATGTGCAGTAGAGACCCTCCTTGAAGTAGACTATGAATGGACCATATAACATTGCTACTCAGTAATCATATTTAAGCAACACACTTGGAAAAAAGAAAAAAAACATACATCACTTCAAGATCTCATAAACTATACACGTTATGGAAGCGGTTTTCCATTTCTCCAGCATCACAATAATAGCAATGTCATACATGATCACGCATTAAACATGTCAAGGAAGTAAATACCAAAAATTACCACAGGGCATTTTATTTCTTTTTTTCCTGAGAACTCCATGTCATCATACTTTCGGAAACATGTGATTTTAGAGACCCTCTTAAAAAGTAGACTGATGAAAAACCATTTTGCATTGCTACTCTATAGTGCTCTTTAACTAACACCTATAAATTTCATGATACATAGTCTGTCCTAAGTTAGGATAAAGGAGGAGGGTTGTGATAGGTTGCCGACCAGCTATTAAAAACAGTCACACCATAGGAAATGGAACAAAATAAGAATTTCGTTGAGTTGTTCTCTACTCAACAACCCGCTACATCAGATCCCGAGTATGGTGTAATTGGAATGAGTTATGTCGAAAAATTTATGTTAACGACCCTACATAATCTCTCATTTTGTTCCATTTAGCCAATCTCAATTTATTGAGATTTTAAGGTTTGAATTGGGACGATGATGAATGGTCCCCTGGATAATATGGAAAACCTCATATATATTTTGGGGGATTGAAATGTATTAAATACACCGGTGTGATCATCCCCCAGAATATGATCCTTGAAATTTACGATACAGTCACCTAACTTTCGTACTCCCTATCCTATATTATGTGGATTAAATTTAAGGAATTCTCCCATTAGCGTATCTAAACAATATTCAATCCTGGAAAATAGTGGCTCTGCTATTCTGCATCCTAGTTTGAACCAGGGGATAACTATTAAAATTTAGAATTTTAAAACAATTACACTGGTGGGAATAATGTTACCTGATTCTCTATAACTCCTCTTTATATTGTGTTCCAGTTCTCATGTATCAGAACTCGATTCTTTTGCGCCCTTGTTCTCCATTTTTAGTGAACCAGGCAAACCAATTTGTTTTGTCCACCAAGAAAAGAAAATGAGCAAACTAGCGTCTGATCCGCGCTCTGGCATATTTTCTATTTTGATAGATTTGGATGTGATTTAAGAGCTTGTATGATTGCAAATTGCTTGCATTTTCCAAAGCTGATCATAAGTTTGGCTTTTCCTGCTTGAAACTTAAAGGGGTTTTAGCTCAGGTTGTAAGCTGAGCATCCAAATGATTGAAGCTTATTAACAAAACACAAAATTTCTGGGTGCAAAAGCTTAGGGCTTGTTCAATTGCACTTTTTAGGCCCAAAAGCTGGCTTCTATGGAGGTGAATGAAAAAAGGACAACTCTCAAAACTTCTTACTTCTTTAGGCTGCTAGAGCAAATATGCTCAGCTTTTAAGCTGAGGATTGGCAACATATGAGCTTAGAAAAAAAAAACCTGGGCTTGAAAGCGTGAACCAAATCAGTCTAAATTGGTGAAATTCCCGTAGTCAGAATGGAAAAGGTTGAATTTTTGTACTTGCAAATACAAATTTCTAATCAATAATCAATTTGATGGCCATTTGCAAAGGACATGAACTTGGCCCCATAATTTGTAATTAATTTAGTCTAACTTTCTGTGTGTTACATCCCCTAATTTATGCGGAACACCGAACTAGTTTCAACGTCTAAATTTAGATTTGTAATAGATTGTCTTCTTATATAAAAGAAATTTATGCATTTGTGTTTCTATATTTGGATGGTTAGTGAGGATGCAGCAAAGGAGGCACTGGTGTACAGTTACAAGCATGCTGCGAGTGGATTCTCTGCTAAACTGACTCCGGCTCAAGTCGAGGAAATGTCAAGTAAGCAGTTTTTTGAGATTATAAACTGTGCTCATTCACTTGGTCCTAGTGGGCTTATCAAATCTAGTTTAGTTGGTTTTAATGTCTAATTTTTAACATAAGGTGTTCGCACAAGAATGAGTATTGGAAAAGAAAAGTAGCAATGATAGAAAGCATCTCCATATGTAGGATAACTGTCTATCCCTCTACTGTTTCTTGGACCAATCCTTTCACCTAAAGTAGCATAAAGTAATGCGATGCGTACATATTTCCTAAGCGACCTCGTTATTGTCCTATAATCCAGTACTTGTTTGATATGTACCTGAGCAGCCTTCCCCCAAGATTTTTCTTCTTTTTTCTCAGTACAATTACCTGAAGAACCATTACGCCATTTGTTGGGCTTTAATTATTTGGTATATTATGATAGAATGATGATCCTTATCCTAGTCCTAAGCATTAAAGGCTGGTCTTTGTTCAACTTTCAATAAATCTGTTTGATTCTTCTCTTTTTGTTTTCCATTAGGAATCATTAATTTAATTTGGTTCTTCCGTTGTAGCAACTCGGGATTTGAGAACCACCATAAATGGGATCAGGGATCCGGATCATGAGTGTTAGGTTAGTCACGAGTGTAGTTGTATAGCTATTTGTTTTGTTCTTGTTGGTCTTATGATAAATGCTTGCAATTATGTGAAGCTAACAAACCTGCCGATGGATTAGTCAATTGATGATTGCTGCACCTTCTTGTTGGACTTTTTCTGGATTTAAAAAAAAAATACAAAATAATTTTCAAAAAACCACAAAATATTATATTGGTCAATCCTGCCCGAGAAGAGTTTATGTGCATTGGGGTCACTTCATGTGTTGTAATGTACCTTAGATTGATGGTCATTCAGATGTATGGTTCTGTTGTTGAGTTAGTTGCAAATTGGAGGAAAATTTATTAATAGTGGAATGGATAGTTTGTAGACTTAAATTTGCAAATTTAGGACCCATATTTAAGATTACAACGTCTATTTTTGTTGAGCGGACTGGTGATTACTACAATTTTTTTCTCGCATGTGCGGTTTATCTGTGGTAAAATTTTGCTTTTAGCGTCAAATCCTTGATATTTTTTTTTTCTACCTTCAAGTAGTAGAGATTATCATTCGATAATAAGGATTTCATTACATGGAAGCATTTTGAGGGTCCAAACACTTGGTCCATGCTAGTGCCGCATGATCATATTTGACGGCATGACACTGTCGTGGGTCGAGTGTTTGAACATATACAATGGCCAGAAGGAACCCTTTTCTCATATACATAACTCAATGATAATTGCTTCCATTCAGGAAAACTGACCGATATTATGTCATTGTAGAGCAACCAGGTGTTGTCCAGGTTGTTCCGAGCAGGACCCTACAGCTGCACTCTGGACCTGGGAGGCTGAATGTTTGAAATGTTACAGAAGTGTTTCGGCACTCAGTACCGGGTTTGGTGATGGCACACTTTATATTTGCCAATAAGTGTACTTAATTACTATGCGTTTTGATATTAAAGTATCTATTTTATATGGGGTTTTGATGTAGAAGAAAATATACGGGTGGTGAAAGCCAGAAGGGCGGTTCCTTAGAAACTTTGGGATTTTGTCTTTCATAATACTCCCACATCTATTTCAGCATACGGACATATGTCACGCTCAACTTTCGGGGACAAACAATTGGAAAACTTGTCACCATAAACTGTAAAACTGCCCGCCCCAATTACATACACCTTTGCATATTATATGGGGTTTGTAAATATGTACTAGGACCTTTGTACAAATAAGTTTTCATTTTGTTTGATTTTATTTTTTGTTCTCTCTCTGGAAACAATTGAACTGTGGTAAAAGTAGTTCGTTTTCATGTTATTTCAATATTGAGAGAGGTGAATTTTCAGAATCAGCAAAAATATCTCTTATATAGTTTGGAAAGAGGGATGCTGCCATTGGGGAGCATCCGTTCAGTTTTGAGAAATTTTTGAACCCAAATTGATTTTTCGAACTCAAATAAATAGGAATCAATCCCTAACTGAACTAATTGAGGAACCGAAACGAAACCGAAAAAAACATAGGCCCAATTTGGATTCCGAAATAAAAAATTTCAAAATTGTGAATTTAATAAGGTTAAATAAATAATATTTCAAAAAAATGAAGATATCTGTTAATTTTATAATCAAATCCCAATCCAGACACGAAATTATTTCAAAAAATTCGGGATATTAGAGAATTTGGAATATAAGATTAAATAAATAATGTTTAAAAATTGAAATAATTTGAAATTTTTGAGAAATTCGATAAATTTGGGAAAGCAAAAATTTTATACTTGATTTCCAATCCCGAATTGAAGGTATTTGGGTACCTAAAAATTAAAGAATTTAAATTCTGATTTTGAACCGAATCGGGTTATTCGTTTTGATTTCTTGGTTTGTATTTCGAAAATTCCAAATGTTTTCTCACCCTTAAATCTACTACTCACAATGAGCATTAAGATATTGTAAGTTGCAGGATTCGCTACTCATAACTATCTCTGTCCCCGTAGTTCAAGAGCGCCTAATATTTTTAAAAAAAATATAAGGGTAAAGAATAATTTTTCAGCTAAAAGAATAGAATATTTTAAATAAAATTACAAAACTATTCTCGAAATTTTTTATTGCAAAATTCTATTTTTATGAGTAAATATATTATCTCAATCTTACTTAGAGTCAGGAACATCTTCCGATCTCAAAATCATTAGAGAATCAATCATCAAAGCACACTTCTGTTTTTCTTTTTCTGGGATAATCGTAACTAGGCTAGATTTTTTTTGCTCCAGAAGATAACGAATGTTTGGCTACATAATTTAATTGGCCTTTGGCTACTCAACCACGAAATTGTTGTATTTTTAGCACAAAGCTTAATTTACGACTTTCTTATACGTGCAGAAGATGATAAATTTTCTTAAAAAATAAGTACTTGTATAAGGATGCAAATGGCTCTAACCGAGTCCTGATCTGTTCAGGCTAGGTTTGTTTGTTTGGAAGGTATACTCAGGTTCGATTCGTTTACTTAATAAGTTCTAATTTTTTGTTCAGGCTTGGCTCGTACGAGCTTAAGCCGAATCCGAGCCTATTCATGAACATTTTGATT
>MKEJ01092890.1:0-13400 GCA_001753735.1 Embelia ribes
TTTCGCCTCCCATCTCCCACTCCCACTCCTTCACAACACTCTACATCCTCCACTCCCTGTCCCACTCCCACTCCTTCTCCTTCGCCACCCTCCAAACCCTCCACTCTCTCTCCCACTCCCTCCTCCTCCCGCGGCGACACCGCCGGCTCCGCCCGAGCCAGCCTCCTCGCCGCCAACCTCCACCGCGCCGCCGGCCTCTCCTTCTGGCGCTCCGCAGCCCGCCTCGGCTGGGACTACCTGTGGAACTACGCCTGGCGGGATGCAGCGTCGCTCGAGCTGGCGGCGGCGGTTGGGGACTTGGACGAGTTGCTGAGATCACTCGGTGAGTTGACTCGGATGAGTTCGGAGGTCGAGAGGGCCAAGTGGGTGTCTAGGAATTACAGGAGTGCCCTTCGGGCTTCGAATTCGCTGTTTAGAAGGCTGCTTAAAGTGTTCCATCAATCGGTGAGTGGTGATTCAATTTTAATTTCTCATTTTACAAATTACATCATTGTTTCTATTTCTTCAGGATTTTACAAATATAAAAATACATCATACGGTAACTTGGAAAAACTGTAAACTGCTACCTAGGATTCATCCGTATCTGCTTAGTACCAAAGTCCTTATCCTCAAATTGTCAATAATTTTTGTTAGCTATGAATCACCACCATTTCGTGTCCTTCCGTTTTAAGAAATGCTGACTCGTAGTGTCTGTTTCGTGTTTTCCAGTCCTGTTTCTGTTTTCTTGCTAGATTGACCCTTTGAAGTAATTTTTTTTTAATAATGAACTATTAATAAGTAATTAATTGTGTAAACAACTAAGATTGAACTGCAGGCTAAGCATCTCCCCTCGGGAAAGATAAGTCCCATATTTTGGGGTGGTAATAGCGTGGAGCGAGTAATAGTGTGGAGTGACTATAGCCCACAACACAATTCATATCATGGAAATGAAACAAACATATAATAGGTTGGGCAAGCTAGTCCAACACAGTCATCGAAAAGATTTTAGTCCGACGAACAAACGGCCCCTCTATGATACTAAACTTTGCAGGTTTTGGTGTACAGTTGGGGTTCATCATTATCCAAGTCGTATTCAGTATTGCCTAGAATTTGGGATCGGTTAAAAGAAACCAAAATTGTTAATATGAATCTATATGTGTGGACAAAGATGTGCTAGAACAAATTAGTGATCAAATTTAGTCCTCTAATGATAAAGTACCTTTAAATCAGAACAACAAAAGCTAGGAAGCACGAAATCACCACATGGGGAGATGTCGAAAAGCAAGTTTTTTCGTGGTTGGCTTAGTTTTATGAGAGGAGGGAAGGAGAGGCGAGTGGATGGGGAGGGAAGAACGAAGGATCTAACGGTTTAAGTTTAGTGATCTAACTAGAAGGGGAAGCTTTTTTTTTTTTTTTTATCCCATTCTCTCTTAATACGTTTACATTAATCTTTGTGGAGGATAGTAAATGCCTTAACTTTTGTTCATGCTGAACGAAAAAGCTCATATTTTTGGGCGACACTACCATATCCGACCATGATGAAGATATAATTTGAGTAAATAATTCTTATGCAGTCCTTTTGTCCCCCTTGTATATTTTAATATTTTTTTGATCTACTTGAATTTACCCATTTAAATTGGAACTCTATCAGGGTCCTTTGAGGCAATTGGTTGAGACACTGCAGAAAGAGGTGGTGGAAGGTGACTTACTGAGAGACTGTCTTGAGTTGGGGAGCAGTGACTTGAATGGTTTGGTTCAGATTATGAAAGATGTTGCTTTGCAGTTTTCCTCTAATTCTGAGAGTGATCTTTGATTGGAAGGTTAGGTTAATTTTCTTGGTCTTTTACAATTTTTGAAGTGACATTTTGGTGCTTCTCTGATGAGTTAGCAAATTGAAAGTTGTTGCTTTTCTTTTTAGTCTGTATCACTCCAAACATAATCAGCTTTATTAGATTTAACCCTATGATTTATTTCTCTGTTCGGAGAAATTATAATTCCTTTTAATGGATATCCTTTATACAAACAAACCTACCGTGTGAGATGCGAAACTTTTATCTGATGGTCGGTTAATTTCCTTTATCTTTAACAATTTTTGAAGTGATTTTTCGGTGCCTTCTCTGATAAATTAGCAAATTGAAAGTTGTTTTCCTTATTAGTCAGTGTTGCTCCAAAAATAGTCAGCTTTATTAGATTTAACCATATGATTATTTCTTCTTGTTCGGAGAATATACTTTCTTATAATGATTTTTCCTATTTATTGACAGACAATCTACTATGTCAGTTATGATCTTCATTTCATTATGTAATATGCTGTGTTGGTTTCCTTGCAGTTATATTCTTTCATCGGTGAACAAATATTAATATCCATACTTACCATTGGTTGTTTGAGTTAGTTGATGAAATGTGATGATAGTGGAATTGAAGAACGACAAGAAAGCGGTTGAATATTTGTGCAGAAATGGGTATAAGAATTTTTCTTGGTGTGAGTTATCATTTTCATTAACTCTATTACTGGTGAGTTTTTTGAGGTTTTCAATTTGCCTTTGATATTCTTGGAACTTCTACTCTGCCCTTGAACCCTTTCCAACTTTAGGCCGCCAATAACGAAACCCAAACTTCTATTTTTTGTGGTTGGGTAGTTGAAGGATTTTTTTCTCTCCAAAATGAACTCATGTTAACATTATTAAAATGACTTTGTTTGAGCTTTGTACAAGGAGCGTGTGTTATAAATTTATAGAAGACTTTTCAATCATAAATGTTACTCAACTTCTACTACAACTACGATTGACTTCCTCTTTTCCTCTCGGCCCTCCTAAAATAGAAGCCTTCCCCACTTTTCTCTCTTTTCTCGATTGATTTTCTCACCTTTATTGCTCTGGTGTCATGATAACACCGCTGTATGCCTTTCCAACAAATATAGCCACCTGTTGAGAGGCTTTTTCTGCGTCGTTTGATCCTTCCTTTTAATGCTAGTGGATGGATTCCAATCATTTTCTGCAATACCATCTTTTGTATACATCTAGAACCAGACAGAAGGCGTATCTTTTATCGACTCAGCATTCAAGGACAGAAAGCATGATATTTTAGTGTAGGAAGGGATGGAGAAATTACCCCCCACCATTAACTAATTCATTTAGGTACTTTCTGTTCCTTTATTGTCCTGAAGTATGGGAAAATGGAAGAAACCAGGTTTCATAAATATAGGACAACACAATGTTTGGTTTGGTAGTTTGTTTTTTGGCATGTAGGATAACAGGGTTGATTGTAATTGTAGGAATGCACATTTTTTTCGTTGTGTTCAATACTGGTGGTCAGTGGCAACTTCCAAGCGACTATGTTACTCGATCCTGACTCTGTATAAAGCACAGTTTAGCTCAGCTTGTCACTTTTGAAACAAAATACGAACTTGAACTTTACCAGATGAATTATTGAGCCACGCTTGGTTCAATTATTGAGAAAGATATATAGCATGTGTTATGCATGTACAATCTCAAGCAATGTTGTCTATCTCAGCGTTACCAGCTTCCTTGATCTATACCATATTATATGGGACGTAATACAGAACAATAAGTGTGCATTGATATTAATTTTTTTTCCTTTTGTACTTAACAATTTTATATTTGATAGTTTTAAATTCATTTATGTCCCGCTTAACAAGATTATATATTTAGCAGTGATAATTGCATACTCTATTGTTTGTTTTTCTTTTTCACTAAAGTTAGTATTAGATAGTAATAATTTCCCCTTTATCTATTCTTTTATGGTGCGTTTGGTGCAAGGATTTTTTGAAGGAAATTGTGACCGGAAAATAAAATATTGTACATGAATCCATCCTTTTTTTGTAAAGAGATTTTCCTGTTAGTCACACTTTCCCACGAGAAATCCTTGCATCAAACGGAACCTTAAGATTTAGATTTGTAGAATCTAACAACTTATTGTTGGGAGGTTGACTCAAATCCGATGCGCAATGGGCTTAAGGAATCAACAACGGGACATCCCAAAAACACATTGAGCAAGTTTCAGTGTCAAAAGGAGCTGAGAAAAGGTGGTACAGGGAATCTAGTCAATCGGTATCCGTTTGGTGATTGATCTGTATCTCACTATAAAGGCACTGATCGAACAGTATATGTGAGGATGGTTTTTACAATATGTTACTCTCACTACCTACACGGTACACTACCAAGTAAATACTTCATAAGTTCAAATTCAGAGATAGAAATGTCCAACAAGTGTAATTGATGGCCTAGAAATTTGTTGGGTTCAACATAGCGAGGTATACTTAAAGAGAGTAGAGCTCGACCTTGATGTAGAGGACAAGCATTTACTTTTACCGGTAATGTGATCCACAAACTAATTCTAGATGCCGTGAGATATAGTCTCATTGATCACGTGTGCGAAGGCCTAGTCCGTGAGCGAGGAGATGAGGGTTAAAAGAATGTCTTGATCTTGATGGCGACAGAAAACCACGAGGATAAGAATCATCACATTCAGATATGACAGAATCTTTGCGTACCTAAATAGGAATCAGGAAATTAAGAGTAATGAACAATTGCATCAATACAAAAATATCACATAAACTAATTATGGGGATTGATAAAGTGAATAAAATCTTCAGTGGTCATTTGCTAGAAGTACAAAGTTCATCATCATCATCCAAGTCTTAAAAATATTAATAAATTAGTATAGATTAAATAGAATAAAATAAGATATCATATTGGATCGTTAACGTAAATTTTTTTACTTTACTTATTTTGATCAAAAGCCATTTGCTCATTTAACATCGTAATACACACGTCTTTTTGTAACACTTATATTCATATAGTTAGAAATCTACATTTATCTTTCTATATGTTCCTATACCAATACTTTTGGATTTTCTAAATGACTCTCTCTGATCTTATCTTCAATTGATGTCACTCCTAATCTAGTCTTAATCGCTTCATTTATAATATTATCTTTTATAGTTTTCCCATATATTCTCCTCAATATACACATCTCTACAACAATTATCTCGTGTTCATCTTATTTCTTAGTAACTCAACACTCACAATGGCTTAACACTTGCCTATACTTTATTAAATAATGCCTATCAATTTTAATCATACTATATAATACGTTACACACATAAAGCTATAAAATATTTCTCTGCGCCCACTTGCTATATTATTTAAAATTAGAAATTAACTCATGATAAATTAATTTCTAATCAACTCTTATTATTATGGGTTTTAACACAGAGATTAATGAATTAAATTAAATTTCAACCTTTCCTAGGTTTTATTTAATTTAACTTAATGAATTTACTATTCACAAAAAATATTATATGTAAACATGCTCCCATCCAAGTGGCTTATTAAGTGCGATACTAAAATAATCTACTAAGTATTTGCTTTATACTTTTAATAATACTGCCGTACATGTCAGACTTTTATTTGGAGGACGTGGATGTCTCGAAGGCTACGCTAAGGCTTTCAATCCAAAGCAGAGAAGAACGAAAAGTGAATTATGTTCATTGTAATAAAGAAGATAATTTCAAATCCTTCAGTAAAAGGAAGCGAACAAAGTCCACTTTCTAACTTTCCATAGTTAGCGGTCTAAAAAATAAGTAAATACTGGTGGATGCATTTTCTTCTAAATTTCAAGCTTTTTATGAAATGAACTACACGAGTAGTCTTATATCACCTTGTCAATTTTACGTCGCTTCCGATGCCTCTTTCTTTTCTAATACAAATTTACTAAAAATTAAAATAAGCACTCCATTCCATTTCTTTCTATAGTACGTATCTTAATTATCTTAGGTTATTTTACAAAATTTGAAAACTTATCTAAAATTGAGCATATCTTCAAAATTTTCTAGATGCATTTTTGGCTCAGATGGTATAGCATGACATTACTGAGAAACAAATGACCCTATTTGACATTTTTCTAGGCCAAATTTTTTCCCATTGGCATTTTAAAGAGAAAATCTCATATAAAGCACATATGAAATGCTTCTAATATCACCTTCTTATTATTACTCTTACCCTTGATTTCAAATGGAGAGTGTATATATATATGAGCCATTATTAGAAAGTAGACCGAAGCTATGAAAAGCATAAGCTCATTCTTTAAAAATCCCAAAAATACGATTTCGGCTTCAAATCCAATCAATCACTTGGATAAAACTTGGCCGTAACATGAGCAGAATACACCATACATTCACATGCACATCTGATTAATTCCTAAATTCAACACAAAATCAAAACCCAACAGTTTCAAATTATATAACATTTTATCTCTTAGTCTCACCATTTCTTTCAATAAGTTACAAATTTTTGGCTAGTTTGATCAGTGAGTCAAGATTTTATTAAAAAATATCAACATGTTCTTGTAAGCTCAGGGAAATATTTAAGATCAAACTCACTTTAATTTTACAGTTAAATGGGTGGATTAGCTTTTCCAGAACAGATTTTACAAAGAGGTATTTCTTAGAACATTGATTGTGAGGAATTTTAATTTATGGAAAATAAGATAGTTTATAATTACTTTACTCACCTAAAATATGCGTTAATGAATATATAATGATTTTTCTTTGAAAAAGCAACAAATTATCATAGTATTCAGAATAAAATTAACTCCTGGGTATCGGAAAATATACCACTTTACACCTGCAGGAAAAGTAAAAATAAAAAAAATATTGTCCAACCTAAGACAGTGGTGGCAATAAATTTTGCAAATTACTAAATTACTAATGCCAGCAAAGTAGTCATGCCGATATAGATATAGCAAAAAATCAGAGCAAAACTCATTAACAGTATTTCAAATAGATCATAAAACCTCCATGCAAAATTGTTGCCACTTATTTTACTTTATACGCTTGAAAATAAGAAAAAATTTGATAAAATGACTTAATTGATCTGGACTTAAGGGTCCATACAGTTTATCTAATAAATTAAATTTAATAACAACTCATAGAATTGAGCACATAAAATGAAGAGTAAGACCTTAGTCTTTGTTCTTATTTATGGGAAGCACTATAATGTAAAACAAATATAGAGTAGGAGTCCAATGGTTAAACTAAGTCCTATGTGTAAAACGTCTCATATATAAACCAAATTTTCATAAAATACAAAAATATTAATGTATATTTAATTAAATAATTGAGGGCACTTTTGAATAAAAAGTGAACCACAATTGTTGTATTTTTATCGACTAAAAAAAAGTAATTATTTTTATCAAAAAAATAATGCTAAATGAATTAAAACTTTGATTATATATTCAAAAGGAAAATCCAAGAAGTATAATGATAAGTGTGCTTAAAACGATTAAGTTATGGTTATAGTACTTCCATTTTTATTGAAAATGGAGGAAATAAAATAAAGAAAAGTATCACTGATTAAAACACATAACGGGTAGGATTATATAGAACTCATCAGATCACCGTGTCTTAAAAATTTGTAGTTAGGAATATAATTTAAGATAGTGTGAATATGATTGTTAATTTTAATAGTTGTAATTTCATAATAATGACAAAAGTATTTTTGAATTATAAAAAGAAGAAAATTTTAGTTGGCCCTTCATAGTTTTATAGTAGAATTAAATACATAAATAGGTTTGAATGTCTAATCGTCTAAAAATACATGTGAATTTATATTATCTCTATACCCCTTAATAGTTTATTTCTCCTGTTTTCTACCTATTCATTGAGCTTGTTTTTACTTCTTTTTTTTTTAAAAAATAATTATTATAAAATACAAATGCTAAAAGTTTTCTATATTTTAGGAATTAAAAATAACAATTTGCGCAAAATGTATATTGCCTAAAAGGGACTCTATTACACTAAATATAAATGAGTAATGATTTACCTATCGAAAATTTATACAAAAAATTTGTACCAAATTGTATTGTATTGTATGGCTAATAAATATCTACACCATTACACACCCTCTTTCGCCCAACAAAATGGGATGATAAGGCAAATTTTTAACAGCACAATATAATTCAATACCAATTTTCGATACAAATTTTTCATACACATATTATTACTCAATATAAATTTACCCGTTTTAACTAAGTAAAACCATCGCCACTGTGAAAATTAATTCTTCAAACGCTAATTTCGAGCATGACACATTTTCATTTAGCATGTTGGTAAGAACAAATAAACCTCAAGCAAGCACATCCGTCGTGTTCTAAATTATCACTTGTATACCAATATTTACATTTTTTCTCCTTCTATTTGTTTCCCTAAAATTATTTGTTTCCCTACAAGCAAAAGTTTTGGACAGTGACCACCAATAAAAAGTTTATATGGTCCACATGGGAAACGTGTCTCATACACGATCCAAGCAATGCTAGTCCCCCCACATTTTCGCAAAACACCGTTGTTTTTTGAAAACGACACCTTCACTCCTCATATCAACCTTTTCTGCCCAACTGAAGACCAGTAGTTAGCAACTGCTTTAGTGCGAGTCACTTCGTCCATGAGTTTTGTTTGCGAAACACATAAGATTTTCTTGATTCCGCGTGGCATTATTATTATCATACTGGGTGTTGACTAGCTCATCCGCAACTTCATAATTTTTTCGGTACATAAAAGGTTTAGAAAGGAGTGGTTATTCTATTACAGGATTTGGAGATGCTGAGGCTTCTATGAAATTTATAATGATACTTACTTATAGGTCACACACCAAGATGGATTTGTCGGCATGCGTGTTATCATAATGGTATGAGAAAAATAAAGATTGAGATATGAATTTTCCGTTGTGCATTACACCATCAGTCAATTTGCTAGGAAAGACCATAGCCCCATAAAATTTTAAAAAAATACAAAATTTGATATCTTAGTTTTGGTACAAATTTTTTTTTTATGCAGCTTTAGCTCATCTCTATAAAATTTCTTTATGACCTCGGTCTTCTTAAATAATTTGATATGATGTTCAACCATAACTTATAATTAGATGAGAGATTAGTATTGATTAGTCCTTAAAACTATATTAACTAAAATTATAATGCGATACATTTAAATTATTTATCTTACATATATTGTGTGAAACTTGTTATATTTCGGTATTATGGATTTTGATTTATTTGATACAGATAAAGAGCTTAAGTGGACGTTTTACAAGGAAGTTGACGCAACAGAAAAGATACATGGATTTTCGAGACTCAAGGTAACGATTTTGGGCTATTGGAAGAATTGCAAATGAGTAAAAGTGATAAAGAAAGTACAAAAGAAGAAGTTGGAAAGTTTGTCAGCTGATCGATTCAGATGTTATTGGATCAATCCAAATCATCAAATTGATCGATCCAACTGCTTCTAATATAGAAATTGATTCAGCAAAGGATAAAAGCAGTTTTAGAAAATTTTAGATATTTGTAAATCAGAAAATTCCAGAATAGTCAGCTTTTGATACTATATAAGGGATTAATCTCATTAGTTAGATAGAGTCTTTTCATTATTCACTTTATTTTTCTTTCTATTGTTCTTGGTGGAGATTTGAGAAGATTTGTGGAGATTCAACCTTTCAATTAATGTTTGTGAATTGTTCTTTTATTAGCTAATTTATTCATCATTTATTATTGTTTTTACATAAACTTAGTTGCTTTATTTGCATAGTAGAAATAGAATCATTAGTTTTCGTAATTTCGATTCGTTTATAATTGTTTTAATCGCTAGTAATCATCACTACTACCAAGTTATATTGTTTGATTATGAGTTGCTATTCAATTATCATTGTTTTCATCATTAATATACTAGGCTAGAGCTCTTTTCTTACCTAGGGGATGAAGATAATTTAACAAATTCAAACTAACCCTAATTGATGTGTATATTTTTATAAATCTAATCTAAAAATTGAATTAGTCTAAAATCTTGGATTTTTAAGTTGTCCAAGTACCTTAAAATTCATCTAGTCATAGTTATGGTGTGTGGAAATCACCCAATGACACACTAGGTTGAATTAAACCAGATCGATACACATCAGTGATTTTTCAGATTAACAATCTTTTGGAGCTATTAATTAGATCAATTAGGGAGAAGAAATTAAATCATTGGATACCCTGTACAAGCAAGATCTTAATTATTATCGTTAATTTGTGTTTATTTCATTGCTATTAGTTTAGTTCAATTCATTCAAAACCAAATCAAAACAAACCCGAGAAGTTTATGAGTAATTTAATTTAACAAACTACGTGGACTCGATTGAAATCGTAAAAATTAAATTGTGTATAATACCGATATTAAGTATTTCTGGGATCAGTACGAGTTCTCAAGTTTAATATTCGATACTTATCGAGATAAGACTACACCGTTCCCTAGTACGCATGTAAGGTTCTAAATTTATACGTTTAAAAAGCAGTCAAGTTTTTGGCACTATTACCGGGGACTCCCCAAACAAAGTGCTTAAAATTCTGTAGAATTGCATTAATTTTCACGGTTTTCGATTCTTTCCCTTCTTTTCCTGCACTTAGCAATTAGTGGAATCCAAAAATTCCTCCGATTACTAGACTGCAGAAGCGGCTCTTGGAAAACAAGACCGAATCAGATCCATCGACCTCTGTGATGGAAGACCAAAACGACCAGCTACAGCTTCCGCCGGTGGGAGCTGAAGTGCTAAATAATCCAAATGGTAACAACAAGTAAGGTAACCTTCCCCAAGGTAATCTTGATCTTGATAAGGATAATGGTCGTCCCCCTGGCTTTCAAAACCCAGGGCATGTTGTTAACGTAAATCCACAGGAATGGACTGCATATCAAGCATTTCTAGGGGTTCAATAAGCCCCTCCTCTAATTTCTCCACAATACAATAATCCTCCACATCCGTAGTATCAAAATCCTTTGTAGTATCATAATCTTCCACAGTATAATCAATATCATCACCCTCCTGTAAACCCAATGTACTTACCTGCCGAGCAAGTGCTACATCTTCCAAAGAAAGGTGCAATCTCATACATCACTTTTCTGGAAGCACAAGGCAAGTTTAAGTGTAAACCTAGCATGATCCATAGTATGCCAGAATTTAATAGTTTTAAATCTGAAAGTACATACGACTTCATAAATGATTATGTTCAAATTTGTTCCACCTTCGGCGACGAAGGAGTCTCTGAGGATGTCGTATACCTGCATCTTTTTCCATTCGCCTTGAAAAATAAGTCGCGACAGTAACTTAATTCTCTTCCTCTGCAATATATTGCCACTTGGGAAGAGATGCAGACCATCTTTCTCAATAAATACTTCCCTCACCATCATACTTTTCGCTTTCAAGAGAAAATTTCTCAATTTATTTCCTCCCCATCCAAAAAGTTTTATCAATTATAAGGGCATTTTAAATATCACTTAAGATTATGCCCACATCATGATTTCAATAAGTGGCATCTTGTTAAATTCATCCAAACATCCCTAAGTCCTACTCTTAAATAAACTATTTCTGCTATGTGCGGTAGAAATTTGTTTAAGACGACCACTGCTAAAATTTGGCAATTCTTTGATGAATCAAGGACTTGGGATGATTCACCAATCGCAAAAGGGAATTTTAATATTACTAAGGACCCGTCGAAAAGAGGTATATACCATCTTAATGAAACAGATGAGTGGAAAGCAAAGTATGTTGCATTGCAAAAGAAAGTGGAAGTTATGGACTTGGGGAAAGCCAATACAATATCCGCTCTATCTATGCCTATCTTGTGTAGTTTTTGCCAAGACAAAGGGCACAAAATAGAGAATTGTTACCAGGACACTTTAATGATAGGATATGTACTATACCCAATTCCAAAACACACAATATCCCAATCAACAATCTTATTCCAATCAGCAGCAATATTCGAATCAAATGCAGTATCTCAATCAACAACAGTACAAAAATTCGGGTCCAGATAATCCATTTTCATAAGCTTCTAATTCCGGGTGGAAGGGGCAACAAGGTTAAAATTGGAGGAATGAGGCACCACAATCTCAAACCAACCATCCTAGGACACCTCAAAAGTTTTTAGCCCCTTACCTATGTCAACTCAAGCAAACATCCTCAATTCTAGAACAAAGAATGGACAATATAGAGAGGGATATGTGCGATATGAAAAAGGAAATTAGAGACTTAGCTTATGAAGTAAGGGAAATGGGTAAAATTATCTGCAAGCCCAGAAAGGGTAAATTCCCTGCGCAGCCCGAGCCTCACCTGTCGAAACCAATATATTTTGTTGATGCTCAATCTTTGGGGTTAGGATCTACTGATCAATTATATGTCGTAATGATGCTAAGAAGTGGAACAAAAATTCCTAATAAGAGTAAGGATCCCCAAAATTCCAGTGGCTCCGATTGATTCAACAACTATTGGATCGATCCAAATTCCGAATCTGATCAATCCAACAGTAGTTGGATCAATTCAATTGAAGCCAATACAAATCCTGAAATTCCAAAATCTGATAATCCTGAAAATACTTCTATAGTATCCCAAAATGAAAATATTCCTAATAAACTATCAAACAGGTTTACGAAAGAAGTTGAGAATGAGGGGGAAGTGGGGATAGAGAGTGGGGAGAATTTGGACTTGGAAAAGTATAAGCCTAGACCACTATTCCCTCAAAGACTTAGTACTCCTAGAATGCCTCACCCTAAAGAAGAAATCCTTAAGACGTTAAAACAGGTTAAAAGTAATAAATCTCTTATAGACGTTATAAGATATGATATTGTATACACTGAATGTCTTACGGATTTGTGTGCTGACAAATGAAAAATCAATGAGAATGATCAAATGTATATTACTGAAAGTGTAAAAGCAATCATTCAATCATATCTTCCTATTAAGTGTAAAAATCCCAGATGTCCTACTATATCTTTAGTGATTGGAGATTTTGCGATTAATCATGTTGTGCTTGATCTTGGGGCGAGTATGAGCCTATTACCCTATGCGATTTATAACCAATTAGGGATAGGTGAACTAAATTCAATTGAGATAAACCTGCATTTCGGTGATGGAGAGTGCAAATCCTCTATGGACATAGTTGAGGATGTACTTGTGCAGATAGCCAAGTTTATCTATCCCATTGATTTTATGGTGTTAGATACCGACGTTGCATCTACTTTTGTTCCTATCATTCTTAGACGCCCTTTTCTGGCAATATATAATGATTTTATCAATTGTGGTAGCAGTGAAATGGAGATTTCGTTGGGACAATGGAAAGCCTTATTAAATATATTTGATATCCAGCCAGTCTATGAATCGACTGATACAACAGGAGAGGATAAGTTTGTACTAGCATGTGAGGCGATCTCTCAAGTTAGACAAGATAGAGTTGTTCTAAAACAAACTTTATTTAGTGAGAGAGCACCTAGAGGAAAGTTTGATAAAATTGGTGGCGTAGAGATATGTTATTTTTTGGAGACGGCATAAGGATGAATCATACCTTGATAGATGGGGAATTAGTTTTAAAAGAAATTAAGACTA
>MKEJ01092892.1:0-19138 GCA_001753735.1 Embelia ribes
AAAAAAAAAAAAAAAAAAAAAGATGCTTCTTTGAGTAACTTAATATGTGTACTTACGTGCAAAGTCATCCAAGATACATTTCCGTTAGTTCCCAGCCCAAATTCTAGCTATGGCGAGACTAAATCAATAAAGAATCAATCATCAAAATGGTACAGGAATTCTGAAGCACTGTCATAGTCCTTCAACCTTTCCTTCAGAATATTCTTCACCACTTAAAATTACATGGTAAAGATACCGAACTGCATGCAACTCGTAATCTTTGTTAAGCTGCTTAAACAATGCACCGTGTGTACAAGAATCAGGCTGAATGCCTCTATCTAGCATTTCCTTGTACAACCTCAAAGCCTCATCCCATTTACCCAACTCACAGTTCTCATTTATTAGTATAGTGTACGTATATTTATTAGGGGCTATACCCTTCAATTCCATCTCGGAAAAATATCTGTAAGCCTCATCCATTCTTCTCAATTTGTAAAGCCCATTGATCAGCACATTATAGGTTATCACATTGGGCACAACACCCTCTTCTTGCATCTCATAGAAAAACTTGTATGCCCATTCTAGCCTCCCTTGGCCAATATGCGCATGAATCAATACCGTGTATGTCACAACAGAAGGGGATATCCTTTTGCTCCGCATTTTCTCGAATAAATCTCTAGCCTTTTTAAGATGCCCAGTTTCAACATGAGCATGAATGATGCTGGTATATGTTACATGATCAGGCATAAGACCATCTTGGACCATTTTTTGCAATAAATGAATTGCTTCTTCAAGATTCCCCAATTTACAAAGTCCATCAACCAAAATGTTATAGGTAATCGAATCAGGTGGGAACCCCCTCGCTATCATTTCCTCTTGAATACTAAATGCTCTCGATCTATCACCGAGCTTCAACTCCCCAGCTATACGAGTGGTATATGCAAATTGGTCCGGTTCAAGCCCTTTCCGCAACATCTCATCAAAGAATTCTTGTGCCATTTGTAAATTGCCAACCTTAAAGGAACCATTGACAAGAATAGTATAAGTAAAAACATCGGGAACAACCCCATGATTGATCATATCTTCTTTTAGTCGAGTAGCATCACCCACCTCCCCAATTCTGCAAAACCCATCTATAATGGTATTATAAGTGACTACAGTAGGGTTGAAGCTTCTACCTTCTAGTTTATACATTATCAAAAGAGCCTCATTCATTTTTCCTAGCAAACAGTAACCATAAATCAAAGTATTGTAGGACACTATATCAGGCGTAATATTATTTTCCAACATACCAGAAAACCTGTGCCTAGCATCATCCACTTTCCCCAGCTTACAGAGTCCATACATATACGTATTATAAGTCGCAACAGTCGGATGAACACCTTGAAATTCCATTTCGCCCCACAACGCTAATGCTTCCCCAAGCATACCTTTCTCGCTATACCCAAAAATCAGGGGATTGTAAGTGTAAGTCGAAACTTTCAACCCCTTGTTCAACATCTCCTGGATCAGCCCATTGGCCTGCTCAAACTCCCCCTTCTTTGACAAGCCATTTATTAAAACATTATATGTAACATCGTTTGGAGAACAACCTCTCCTCTGCATCTCGAGTAGGAGTTCTAAAGCTTGCTGGACCTCACCTTCTTTGCAAAATGAATCTAATAATGTATTATACGTAACAACACTAGGATTAACCCCATATTCCATCATTATTCTATATACTTTCCTAGCTTTCCCAACCAAATCCCTATCTCTAAGTACCCTAAGAATCCTGTTACAATTCTTCACATCTGGCATCAGCCCATTTCTCAACATCTTATCAAAAACCCACAAACATTGCTCGACCATCGACTTCTTCGTATACAACCAAAGTAAAAGATCGAGTAGCTTAACCGAAACATCTCGTTTCAGGTACCCATCAATCAGAACATCCACAATCCCTACCAAATTCGTTCTAATTATGCTATCCATTACACAATGAGCAGAACCCATCCAATTGTTCTCAACAAGAATTCTAAGAATCGTACAAAAGGCGAGCTCGGAGCGGCGAAACCCCGGCTGACCCTCCGCCCACCGGAAAAAACGCAAGGCCGCTCTAGGGTGCGCACTAATCGAGTTCAAAACTCGCATAAACAGGTCAGTGTCAAGAATCACCAATTCCAAATTTTCGGGCAGCACCCAAGTGTGGCCAAAGCTCCAAGGCTTCTCCTTTACTGTTTTCAGAATTATGTTTCCGAAATCGATTTCGGATTTGGGGATTGAAGTGGCGCTCTTATCGAAGTTGTTTTCAGATAAGCTGTGGAGAGAAGAGAGGAGGATTAAACGTACCTTTAGAGAGAGAGAGTTTAGTCTATAATTAGATTTGGAAATCGCCCTAACACAGAGGATCCTATACATGTGAGAAAAGCAAGCTTCTGAGATGGGTAAAAATGGCGGATCGGAGGGGTTTAATTGAATTTAGGGTTTGGTTTCTATTTTTTTTTATTATTATTATTCGTATTATTCGGGTAGTGGTGGCGCTTATTCTGTTATGTTTTTTTTTTTATTTATTATCCAACTTATTAATTAATTAACAAGTTAAATATACTTTTAATATCCGTATATATATATATTTACATGTGTATCCTTAAAAATATCTATTTTTTATTAGATGTACAATTTCGTTTTTAATTATATCCCGTGAAAATATCCAATACACTGCATAGTTTTAATCATTTTTTTGCTATAAATCTTCAATAAATATCTGTAAAATAAAATAATAATATATTTCTAAGACATGAATTATATATTATTTCAAATTTTTGAATGTATTCTTTTAGTGAAAAATCAGAACTGAACTTGTTTATGAGAAACAATATTTATTTCCGTCCCATATTTTTAGTAAAAATGGCTATCTAATCCTATGTACCAATGGAGTTTTTGTAATTGCATGTTATTTTTTCTCATAAATGTATGATGCAAAAATGTGAGCATGTGGACATGCAAGGATATTTTTTTTTTTTAACTATGGTGTCAAGTAACAAAAAAAACATTTTATTTTAATTTAAAAAAAAAAAAAAAATCGACAGAGATTAATTGATTTATGAATAGGAAAAAAAAATAAATTTGTATAATTTGTAAGTTTGCGTTTGGTTTGCAGTTAAATTTCAGTTTTGAGTTTTTAAAAACTAAAAATTTGTTTAGTTCGTAGTTTTTCAAACTCTGCTTTCAAAAGCTAATTTTTTTTTCGAAAACTCATTCTTTAAATTTTTTCAATTTTTCAAACTTAAGTTCGAAAGTAAAAAATAGATTGTATTTTAAAATATGATAGGTTTTGAACTATCTTTATTAATGTATTTATAAATTACTTTTTCTCTCTCATAGCATATGAAAATTTGAAATTAAAATACATAATATTTGTGAAATTTACTTCTATATTCAGAACTAAAAGACATCATTAATTTATTGTTGATACTTTTAAAATATTGTTCTTTCATTTCTGAATTTAATTGGCATTGTTCATAAAAATTTAGTTATTTTTCTTATAAATATGTTTATTATTAAAAAGAAAGAAATAATACTTCATGAAACAAATATGTGTATAAAGGGTGCATTTTTTATTTTTTTTATTCAAGCATATGAAAGTAGATAAGTTGCAATTGATTGAAGTGATGTGCAGGGGAAAGAGCGTGCTGAAGTGAATCTTGATATTTAATCCATTGATCATTTGTGTTGCTTCAATTTAGTATGATCAATATTGACATTGTAAAACTAACAATATATTTGTACTTATTATACATGAAATAAGATAATTCAAAAACATAAATTGCCAAATATAATTTTGGAGTTTTGCATGTATCACTTCCAATTTTTTTAGTTTGGAAACTATTTTTCATAAACTAACACCAAACAAGTTTTTTTCATATAAAACAATCTTAAACCCTAGTTTTTAAAAACTGGAAACCAAGCCGCTAACCAAATGGTATAAACCCAAAAAGAATAAAAAATTGTGTTCATATATCCATGAGTACTTATCAGGCACAAATGCTGCGAGTCAACATTTATTGCTAGCTATATGTTATAACTTGCAATTCTCAAATATCAAGAATGAATACTATTATTTTTAGCATAGAAATTATGTTATTGAAACAGCTTTAGAGGTATCTAAATAACTCCGATCAACAGATAATAACTATAAAATCCATAAGATACAGTGGCGAAAACTTGATTCTTATAAATACGAAAGAGTTAAAAATAACATAATCGTGAACAAAAATAAATCACAATGCTAGAACACTCACCATAAGCACATACGATACGAGCAAGCGTATTACAGAACACGCACCATTGTATTGGTCCATAAGCAACTTCGAATATCCTTTCTTTCAAAAACATCCAATTTCAGGAATGTAAGAAGAATTGTTCTCATTTTCCAAAAATTGTAAAAGCTAGGAGTATAAAATCAAGTTTGTTTCTCTGAGACATTTGGAAATGTAAATGGTATCCAAAATAAAAACATGAAATTCGAAAATAAGTACAGCCTTGTGTATCCTTCCCAACAGCATCCATCTTCCTCGGCTTTTTCAGGGACGCTGTCTTCCGGCTTGAGCAAGGCAGCCTCTTCTAAAACGTTCTCCTGAACTTCAGCTGCAATATCCTCCTTAGCAACTTCCACAGTAACTACATCGTCACTCATAGTACCATTAGCCAAATTATCAGTAATCTTACCATCCTGTCCATCATCAAGGGCAGAAACGGAATTTGAGATCACTTTGACTGAATCATCATTAACCAAAGGGTCGTGTCCTTTAAGGACAGGGTTGGTCAGAAGAGGATTTTGTTGCGGAAGGGCACCAACGTCATTTTCAACGTCCGTGTCTGCTTTTGGCCTTGAACTTGAACCATCGGCTTCCACTTGAGTAGCACCGACAGCTTCAGAGCTGGGCACAATGGTTTCATTTTCTCTGGCTTTGGTCAACTCAAGAGCATGATCTCTTGCAACCATTTCTTCTTTTTCCCAACAAGTATGAATGAGATTTTCGAATTTTGATCCTTTCTTTCTCTGTTATATGATCTCCATAACGTCTCTGTAAGCTTTGTTCCAGTTCCTTCTGCTCCTGCACTTCTTCCTGGAGATTATTAATCTGATGCGATGCTGCTAGCTGTTCTTGTTTCTGTAATGATTTGAAGCACTCCAGTTCAGTTCCAGCAGTGTCCATCTGACCAATTGTTGCTGCTCGCATCCGATCAAGTCAAAATTTTGATTTATTATAGAAAAGGCAAGAATCTCAAAAGCATCATTTAACCGGATTAAGTCATCCAAGGACATTGAAGTTTTCTTCCTTTCTAAAGGATGATATTAAACATGTTCAATGCCCATGCATAAAGCATGCACTTGATCATGGGAGTAAGAACAATAAACTAACTCAAGACGCATTCAAATCAAGCTAAGGTACATATACACATACATATATATCTTCTTCACAAGCTGCTACTAATCCTCATAAATAAATTAACTTTAAACCTTGGAAACATAGCGACCTCAACATCTGTAAGCTTAGCACGCAAAAACATTTGTGAAAAATTTTCAATTTTCTAGTAGCAGGAATTAAAGTAGGGAACTCAATTTATTAAACTTTTTTCGAGAAAATATCATGAGAAAAAAGGACCAAAAAACAAGATGGTAAAATAGGATACAAATACAGTTTTCCTGCCAATCCCATTTTG
Source organism: Embelia ribes (assembly GCA_001753735.1). Lineage (NCBI taxonomy): Eukaryota > Viridiplantae > Streptophyta > Magnoliopsida > Ericales > Primulaceae > Embelia > Embelia ribes. The sequence continues at coordinate 5,686 of MKEJ01092892.1, forward strand.
ACCCTTACAATTTTCAATTGACGATATCAAACCCAACTTATGTTTAATTCAACGCAGCATAGCTTATTGGCAACTCTCAAGTATATTTCTCAACACATGCTACCCACTACATATAGTCAAGAATCTACGAAAGGGACACAAATGCATCATGAAGTTGAGGACCAAAGCTTGATTGAGAGTAAATCAGATGAACAAAATCAAATTACAAATAACCTATAACGTCAAGACTGATGGGCAAACTATGACTAGTTATGATAACAATCATCGGTCAATTCTGAATCAGTGCACACAAACCAATAACTACGAGTCTATAAACCCGATACCCTTTGGTAAGTAGAATCATCTTCTTCTCAAGGCATGTTGCCTTTTTAGAATCATCGTCATGTATTTTCTTTAGATTCTCAAATTCAATCTGCAAGGCGGCAATTTTCTCTATGTTTTCCACTAGATAGCCCATAACCTTTACATGTAGGTAAGTATATAATATCATTTAAGCTATGTGCCTCAATGAACTCATCCAGGGATGCCAAATGATGAAACTGAGACTCTTCTTGAATCAAATTATCAGCTTAGAAAAATCATGTAAAAGGAGGTTGTTATACTTAAAACAATTTAATTTAAAAACCTTTATAATTTAATAAAAAGAACAATGAAGGAAGAATAAGTAATAACAAAACATGCATATGGAACACAGAGGTAACAAAAACGTACCTCTTTCACCTCATTCTCTTCAAAGTTTTCAAACACAAGAACAGATCCAGAGTTTCCACTTGCAGTTTGCTTGACACCCTTCTTCTTTTCCTTCTCCACTATCTCTTCGAGAGGATACTTGGCATTATCATGTTCTTCAATGATATATAAAACAAACACAATCCAACCAGCCTTAGTATCATGTTTATGGCCATACATCATTATTCAATTGAAAAGAAAATAATATCTCGGCCCGTAGGCCTACAACTGTCTATAAAGGTAAAAGTAGTGAAATAAATGTAAGTTTGACAATCTCCGAGTGATCTTCAACCTGTCCTAACCACGGTTCTCATGACCCCCGGCCCCAAGTTTTGCTTGGTTTTCATGCAAAACAATTGTAGAAAAACTCACCAAGTAAGCACGAGTAAGAAATTAGAATACAATTCTAAAGAAATGATATAGGTATGATAAAGTAACATGCTGTAATAATAAGAAAGTATAGAAAGCTACTATACAACATCATCGGTAAATATACCGTTACAGCTAACCACAGGCATCACACCCAATTTCCGGTATATATACCATGTACTGCCGACCACTCGAAAATATTATTTTGATTGTATTAATAATTGATGGAATTCACTTCTCGATGTTAGGATTGATGATATCTCTTGAAACAAACTTATAAGTTTTGATTGTATCAAATCTTACTGATGGATTTTGTAATCCAATATGCCAAATGACTTAGATGGAAGGTTTTAATGAATTTAATTTCTAATTAAATTAGACTGCCAATAATTTTATTTAAGTAGCAGGTATATATAATACTAACGTACGGAATTTAATAAATATTAATCACATGAAATCCGAATTATAAATTCGTAATATTATGATAGAGTTTAGTTACAATCATGTAAGAGAATTGATTGTGATTTATGTGGATAAGGATTACCGAAATGAGATTGAGTTCAAATTTGCATGGTATTGCGCTTTCAATATTTTATCATTAGGTCCATGCAATAGCCTATTTAAACACGCTTTATAAATAAAAAGATACATACAAAATTCTCAATCAGTTTTAGGGTGAGAAACTATCATTTATGCTATACACATAAAGAGCCAACCCTCTTACCCTCTTTTTCGGATTAGGGTATTTAGCAAAAATACAATAGAAGATCAGATGTTGCGCAACGATCTTTTTGATAGAACATTGTTGTTGGTATTCATAAAATTTATAAACGCAAATCTCGCAAGTATAATTCTATCTCATGTAGTAAAATATAATTTATTTTTGATAGTACATGTACGCACTATTACCGGAACTGCATATATTTTTTCGTTCATCCATCACAAACAACAAAGGAGCATCAGCATCTAAAACTCGATTTTGGACACAAAATACTGATTTTAATCCCCAACAATTACGTCGTTTGACTCATTAGTTAATGAATCCCATATTCATACTCCTTTGTACGTTGTTTTCATTTTATTTTGTGTAGTATTAGGCTCATGTTTTTGCATTTCCGCTGAAGGAGCAATAGAAATCTTAATCTCAGTCATCAATTATCTTTACAATTATAGCATAGGTGACGGCCTGAGTCCTTGTTGCACCATCATACAAGAAGATATATATGATAAAATAAAATAACGAAAACAACAGGATTGGTAATGAAAACAACTAATAGGTATTTTAATTGTCCTCACAAAATTAGATAGACAAAAGCCATCTTTTCAACACTGCTTCTTGCACCACGTGAAAAAACAAATACAATATAATCTCAGAAATGGAAAAGTTACAAGGCATAGCTAACTTATCATAAACCATGTTTGATCATCGGTAATATGTTGCCATTATATAGAGCATGACTGCTGTTGAAGCAGTGACAAACAGTTCCTGCACAAGAAGAAAGTTCTCAACCGATAAGCAATGAATAATGATTGTATGCTAAGAAGATATCACCAAAAGCAAAGGTATCAAATTTTTGTTTATATATGTCGATGAGGATAAAATGTTTTCATTTACCATGACAACTAAGTGAATCACTAGTATAATTTACAAGACACAGTTATGAACACTCTTACACACACACACACACACACAAAAAGAAAACTTGGATGCAAGTGAACAACAGCATTCTATTATTTACTAGACTTCATGTGCAAGAACTTGCTACGTTGTTTTGTTTAGCAGGCTTCTACAGTTCAATAGATTAGAATTTATGTTCTATACAGGAAAAATGTGTTTCATGCCCGGGCGTGCGCTTTGATAGAGAGAAAAATCACAACTCTGAAGCATTTCTTATCACAACGCCATGGTCTGCGCGGAATATTGATCCCCAGATAATCTTCCTTTTTTATTTTCATTCCATTAGTAAAACTATGTTTCTAACATAATGTCAATGTTTATAAAGATTTCTCATTGGACCTGATATCATTCTTACCTGGTTATTATACAAGACAGTAGGGATGAAACCGCCACCCATCTCTATCAGATTAAGTAGACCAGTGAATCCCTGTAACAAACAGTTCACAGCTCATAAACATAAGAAAGTGAAAATCTGAAAAACGTAAATTAAATAAACCGAGCAAGATAATCTATGAATCTGAATTGCAAGTCACCTATGCTCAAAAACTAAAAACGACCACAGGGACCAAATTCTCTAAGTAGATCAATGTCAACCAATTTTTTGAAATTTGTGGTTTTCATTAGAATCAACACATTTTGTATTCGAATAGAAAATTGATATCCTCAGCGGCATGTGAAGTCTAGACACCAAATGCAGCGCAGAGACTAGAAGGCCACATATTGTGGCGGCTAATAGCATAAGCTGTGAGTAACTTTACATTTTTACAGATCACTGCAACAAGAATACATACCAAAGATGCAACAGCTATACAACCAAACACGAGTGCTAGAGAACGAAGCAGCCTTTTTCCCATTCGTAAAGTTCGGCCTTCATCTTCACCATCTTCCTGAAGCCAAAATTAACTTGAGACAACTGGCAAATCAAGGAAAAGAAAGTAAATAGGTTCTAGTAACAAGAAGATGCGGGCAACAGATAAACATATGGAAAGTACAGTCTAAATTTTAAAGAGCAAGTTAAGTCTAAATTTTAAAGAGCAAGTTAGACCCACAGTGAGGGTTGGAGATGTAGGCGTCTCGAAGGCTTTAAGCTTTTCAAAGATTCGATATACGAACACAAAGGCTAGAAACTGCAAAGGTTTCCAATCTGCATTTCTCATAATAAATATCCAAGCAGTCTGCAAAAGGCCACATAATAGAAGAGGATTAACATAGGTAAGAACCAAGATATCACAATTGGAGAAAAAAAATGATTTGATTCATTGCGTATAGATTAGGTCAACAACTCATAAGGCCCAATTTAAAGTAAACTAAAATCAAATCTCTTTAGCTTTCTCAGAACCAAATCAAAAGTAACTATAACATGAACAAAAACTTTTGCAGAAAATTCCTTTCCCTTAAAAAATTTCAGAAAATAACAACCGCTTACATTTCCGAGGTTGTAAAGGTAATGCTCAGGGCCAATTTGGTAAAGTTTAATCTCCATTCATTTTCTTATTCTTACGTCTAAGTTGCAAATGATACCAAATTAAAGATTATTGTCTTCATGCTGGAAAGAGGAATAATCATAAATTTACTGAATATAAGATTCATCAACAATAGAAATAAGCACAAGGCAGAGTTTGTGATAAATAACATGATCTAATTTGGTCATCTTCTAATGAACCTTGCGCAATTGAGTCTTTATCCCTTCTTTCCCTTTTGTTGCTCTTTTAGCCAGGTCAAGTAGCAAACAAGGGACAAATGTTCAAAACCCAACCTCCAAAAATGAAAGTTGGGGGAGGACTCAACTGGACCAAGTGCTACAAGGTTTTCAAAAATGATGCTTCACAGATGCTTACGCAGAAACTTCACTTCCGCATCAAAATAATACAGTTAAAATAATACAATCATTCTGAGATTTTCATATGAATTAAATTTAAGCCAAATCCACAGCCACGAACGAGCACAAACACAGAAAACACATAACGGGGCCCATAAGCTGGGTGAAAGGAGGGATAGGTTGAACCCAAAAATTAAAAGTTGGAGGGGTATCCATTCTATTGGATTTGCACTCTCCTCCCCCTTATCTGGATTCCAAGGTAATACAACTCACAATTAGCAAATGCAAATAGTGGAAAGAGGATTGCGTCAATGGTCTGGATATGTACATAGTTGCCATTAGAGATGCATTGGAAACTGATAGAGTTTCACCACTTACAAAAACAGCAGATATCGCTAGGTTGATTCGAGTATCAGTGACACTGGACTTGGTGAACCTGCAAAACGCAACATCAACTGGATTAAACAGCACATGTGAGAGTTCTCAAAAAGACAAAACATTACCAAGTGACTGACAGTTGGGAGATTACGAATTTCGGTATGGAAAATAGAAATGCATTTATATGACTTCAGACCACTAAGTGGTAGGTTTAGTGTCCTCCCACACTCAATATCTACGTTGAGATTCTCTAGCTACTTGGTTGGGCCAATGATAATCTTTAACACCCAGAGCTTGTGTGGGTCCTTAGCTTCAGTCTACAGGTATGAGCCAAGAATCCCTTATCCGTCAGAGTAGAAAACTAGAGGTAGAATAGAAACAAATCACTTACTGCCAAGACAAAACTTTGAACCCTCAGACCTCAAAAGAAGAGCTTCTTATGACAATTAGAGCAAAATAAAAACCTCTCACATCAAATTGGCAAAGAAGCTAATTACACTTTAAACAAGGCAGCAAGCTGGAAAGGGTAGGGAGGGCAGACAGACAGTCAAGAGACTCAAGACCACGTAAGCCCCTAAGCAAATCCATCAATCTATAGTACCACCAAGATGAACCTTTACTACAAAAAAACCAATATCAATGTTCTATTATTACCCTTCCTCTTCCTTCCTCAGTTTGACTAACAAATTGTTTCATCTGTTATCCAATAATTTCCAAAGCTGGATTTTCAGAAGCCTCCAGCTGTAAATGCACCCCCAATTAGCATTTTCTAGACTAATTGTTCAAGAGGCAATGGTTTCATTTGTAACTAAATTGAAGACTTCGGCCAGACATCAACCTAAGGATAGGGACACTGAAAGATTTGTCAGATATTTGCCTAAGCATGTCAACATGTACTTGAAATAAAAGGCCACAGCTAATGTGTAAGATAGCTAATTGCAAATGAATAGTATGAAAGTTGCTCTAATTTCAACAACACTTTCAATCCTCATGAGCTGCTGAAGACAAACCTTGGTCCCCATGGTAATACTGGCATTTTATCAGCGTATTTGATATCCTTAGACACCTGATCAATAAAATAAAGTGAGGATGATATTTAAACCAAGGCTACAAATTATCCCGATCAAAAAATTGCCTTCAAAATTCAAATGAAGCAGTAAGAGAGGAAACAAAATAGAATTGGGAAAAGGAAAGATTAAACACATAGAATTAGAGATAATGAATCAAGCATTAAAAAAAAGAAAAGAAAAGGTATTCCAGTAACCAAAAGCAAAACTTCGGAAAATTTATCAAGGCAAGAGGATTTGATTAACGGAAGCGGGAGCAAGATAAAACTAAAATATATCAGAAAAAATAGAAGGTACACAAAAGGTACGAGAGAGCAAGATCAAGATGTCAAAAAACAATAAACATAGAGGATGCATTGCTGCACAGGTAAATTGTAGGGTTTGCTTTCAACTCAAAAGCAAGAAACTTCAAGGAAGCCAAACAAGCTAATTGCAATAATTTACCTTGAACGATCCAAATGTCACACCCTTCTTTCGGTTTGTCAGTTGTGCCATCATCACTTTGTCATATGCCTGCTCTAACTGGGGAAACAATGTATATTAAAGAAAAGAGGGTTAGAAAGGCTCGCACTGGTATAAACGAAAGTATTTAGTAGTAATGTAATCCATACAAAAGAAAAGAGAACAGAAAAATGCAACTTACTTGGGAAGCAGTTATTCTATCACCTCTTCTCTCTGCATCCCTGAGTTTTCTGGTGTAAGCTGATTTGATTGCTTCAAATCCTTCAACAGGGCTTACACCGAGTATCTAGAACAAAAAGTATTAGCCATGAGAGAACCCTAATGTGTGTCTGTGTGTGTGTTTGTATGTGAAAATTTGAGCTTATATTGCATATAAACAAGAACCGAATGGCTCAAGGTTCAGCTACTTGTGATTTCAATATCACCTGATATGGGTTAAAGTCATTGTCAGAACTCGAACTTCCTGCAGTTGAAGAAGCAGCACAAACCAGGTGTTTATCTCTTAGAGATGTTCTAGACAATCTGCAAATGCCCAAGATCTTGATGCCATAATCAAATTTGTAAAATGAACAGAACAGGACAGGAAAAGAAAATAGAACATATACTTGGAGATCAAAGCCAAGAAATGGCACATAATAAACGTACTTTAATACCGGAAACCAAATTAGTGAAAGTATTTGTTAAAATCAAGGATATTGAGTGACCTTAAGTATTTTACGTTGGGTACAACTGTACAAGTAACCAAAATAATCGACAACGGAAGTTGTACCACAACAACAACCAAGCCTTAAATCCCACGAGGTTGGCTACAAGTAACCAAAATAAGATTTCATGTCGAGTTGCTAAAGTGAAGTTTCCTCCTACGCCGGTTCGTTCCTATCGAAGGCAACTTAGCACGAGTCTTTTGTATCAAATAGAAGTTATACCTACCACATGCTACTTAGGGCTTGAGTGGTTGGAGGGTTTTAGAGGGGAAGTGAGGGGAGGAATAAATTTGTGTCTGGCTAATTTGGAAAAGGGAGGGGAGGAAGGGGAGCAGAAGGGAACAAAATAATTAAGGTCAAGTGGTCAAAATTAAGTAATCAATTTGAATTACTTCACCTCCCCTCTAAAACAACTTCAATTATCATTACTTCCCACTTCTTCTCGTAACCAATCAAGCCCTTAGGATTTGCTTCATAGCAGCATATAAGCAAAAAAAAATAAGTTTTTTCCTCAGTATGAAAAAAGCTGGATGCTTTAAGCTAATTCAGGCCAAAACATCCAATAAGCTCATGTGCTTTTAAGCAATAAAGCAGAAAAGCTTGAGCTTAAAATCTGCAACGGAACAAACCCTTAGTTACAGAACATTGGGAGGAGTACAAAGTTATGTAGGCATAGATTGGGTAAAGGGGGAGTATCAGTCATGATTAAGCTGGTTTAATTCATTGAAAAATAAAAACAAGGAATAATAATAAGATCCTAAGCGAATTAATTAAGAGAAAGAGAGAGAGAGAGAAATAGAAAGAGAACCTGAGAAGATAGGTGGAGGAGAAAGGTGAAGAAACACGTCTGATTCTGGGGGGAAGAAATAAGCTTCTGTTATTATTAGTAATTTTGGGAGGACATACAACAACAACTGCATTCGATACACCCAAAGCCATAGCCACTGGTGTCCCTCTCTCTCTCTCTCTCTCTCTCTGTGTGTCTGTATGTTTGTATGTATCTACATCCTATATTATTCTGGGGAAAAATAAATGTGGTAATGCTCGTGGATTTTAACATATAGTTGCTATATTTAAGTAGTAACAAATAGATATCGTGGGGTTCGCGTGGCCTAATGGATAAGGCGCTCGCCTCCGGAGCGGGAGATTGTGGGTTCGAGTCCCACCGTGAACGAATTTCTCCTAATTTTTTTCGTACAAAAAAAAATCTCTTTTTTCTTAAATTTCAAGCATGGGTGAAGGAATATTGACTTGTGCTTGGCTGGTTTTTGAGTTGGTTAACTTTATTGTTACTATTACAATACTCACAATCTAGACAGAAATTTAGCTTTTTATTTTCAAGTTATATCCACCGAAAATACAGAGATTGACATACTAGCGGGAATTTAAATCATGACAAATGCGCTTGGGTGATAATTATTTGATCAAATCCACGAGCTTAACACACATTTGTCATGCTCCAAACCTGCTTGTATACCACTTTTTATACAGCCCGTATATAAAACTTTTTTTCTTCCAAAATCCCTTCTCAAATTTATTGAAAAACCATTTTCTTGAGATAGAGAATTAGTTATACCCATGTGCTGTGTAACGATTGGAACACAAGAAGAGTATTAGAACGTGCTTTTAGCTTGTGGACCCCACTAATTAATCATCACCATACCGCACATGTCATGATCTAAACTCGCACTTGTGTATCAATATTTACACTGCTGGTGGAGAAGACATTTTCTCCACTTGAAAACCAAGCTAAACGAGCTGCAGTGCAATTGCATTATCAGTAGTTACGGCAAATTTGATACCGTGATTCATATTTTGTCAACTTGTCGCATTGAACATAGTAAACACGCATGCAATTGGATCCAAGCAGCAAATTTTGCCCTCGAAAAATAGGCAGAATATACGAATATGGTTTTACTCAAGTACACATGTTTCCCCCTACACCGAAATAGTTCATATACGAGAACGCGAGAAACTAATTCTAGATGTAAGCTACAAGTTAGATGCCACGCCTTTAAGCTGTCTGATTACCGTCAAGGCTAACCGTACTATATCATGTACTTCCATTGTCACTTATCAAGAGTACAAAATGCAACATATCCACAATTTTCAAATGGGAAAAACTGAAGAGGCGCAAAAGCTAATAGAGAAAATCCTCTTCAACCATTTCTGTCTCCTGTAATAAGTTTGCCTTGTGGCCAACAAATTGGACAACATATTGTGAAACTTGTAGTGCTATTAACTTGAGCTATTTAATGTAATCACGAAAAACAAATCTCGAAAAAATGAACATGCTCCTCAATTCAGCTTCATTGCCGCAAATAAGGTTGCCACTTCCATCGCATCATCTACTTGTGTTAAATCCGTTCCCTGTAATCAAAAGTAAAGAAGCGTAAGATTTAAGGTGTATGACAAACACGTCTCCAACTAATAAACTGAGAATACAACATGAATCAAGTCACAAAAATAACCCATCACAAAACACCTTCACAATAAGTGCTATTGTTCCTGTTAGTTTGTTTCTTCATTTCTCCTCTATGACAGTAAAAAAACTTTAAAGTAACAAAAATATTTCCCTTGTTGGCGTGTTCGACGAGTTTACGTGAAGAGTAACAAACACGGTAAGGTAAATGCAGTATGATGGAAGCAGAATTGAAATTCAACTATTCTTTTTTCTTGAGAGATACCAGAATTCAAGTTCATCTTTTCAAGATTAAAAATTAATAGTTCAATATATGGTCTCTCTTTGTAGAATATCTAACCTGGCCTTGAGCGAGACCGCCTTTTCCTCCTCCTCCTTTTCCTTTGAGAGGCTTTAGAGCAGCCACTAACCATTCCAACACCTTCAATTGCTTGCATTTATCTCCTTTCTCCGGGACCCCAGTACATACCAATGCCTTCTTTGCAGTTTCATCCATACTGAAAATCCCACACACTTAAGATAAAACTAACTTGCGAAGAAACAAATAAGAACGCCTTTGGGGAAATTAGGATTCTAATTAAATAGCTTCTACTTATTATTTTCAACATGGCAAGGATTTTACTTAATGTTTCACCTGAAAAAACATAGCTTTTGCAACATTTAAGGATTAAATGCACAAGCAGAAAAGTATGAATTACCGCAAAATACCTTCTGCTCCATGACTTTGACAACAGCTTTGCGAATAGCACCCATCATCAAAACGTGATACGCAGAAAACCTTTCCATCAGAAGCAGCAAGTTCTGCCGTCTCAATTTCAACCTTGACAGCTTTTTGTACATTATCTCCGGCAATTTTCTTCTTCTCTTTTCACACTTGATTCTTTGAAAAACAGTGAATCGGGATTGACTTACATATTTCTAAAAAAAGGAATTCTAATTTTAACCAATTAGCTTGGATAAACACCGAAAGTATTAGTATTTTGGCCATAATATCAGCTTTCTAGGCTGCTAGGATGGTCGCCAATTCCACGCAACTATTCAAATAAGTTACTTTCTAGAACAGCAGGTCAGTCAAATTTACACCCACGTGGCCAAGCATAGTATTTATTCATCTTAGACTGCATACGATACTGGACAAAATGGAAATAAATGAAGAAACGGCAATAAGGCAAAGAAACCTGTTCTAGGAGGGTTCCTTCTGCTTTTGATGCTTCATTTATTTCTCGCTCAAGCGACGATGCTAGTTCCACAGCATAAAAGCACCACTGTTGTAATGGCAGTTACACTGCGAATACATTTGGCAATTCCCTCCTCCAACAAAAGAGCAAATGTCTTAGCGTCTCATGTACTTGTAATTGAGTCCCTGTAAATCGGCACATTTGATACTCAACAGTTGATCTATCTATTGAAAAGACAAGAGTAAGAAGCACGTAGGGGAGAAAAATTATATCTACAGAGCTATGCTGAAATAGATAAACACACTTCATTGTCTGGAGAAGCAAGGAGATTCTCAACTTTTTGGCCAATGGAAACAACCCTAACTGGGTCAGGATAGACCTGTATCAGAAAAGAAGAACTGATTTTTTCGAGGCGGCAGAAACCAGTTGCCGTTCCACTTACAAAATTACATGTCAGATAGCTCCACCAAACATTCTTAAAACATTGATACGCTTAACATCTACCAAAGTGACTACCTTCGCAAATAAATCAAGTTCAGCACTTATTTGCTCATTTACAATAGACTCAATTTTTCTCAAGTCATCAGGTTTCACAGGCTTGCCTGTTTACATTCAAAGGGCATCAATGAAAGCTAACAAATGGACAATCAACAAATAAACCAATAATGATATCTTACCGCGAGAAAAATCAAATTCCTTAGGAAGCACAATTGATCCCTTCCAATTGATGTGATTCCCCAGTATTTCCTGCATTCATATTAAGAAATTTACGGACGTACAGTGAGTGCAGAAAGCAAAATGTATTGGCCAGAAAGCAAAATGTATTGGCCAGAAAGCATTAGCAGTAAAGATAAAACTATATTGTCTTCGGAGATTACCCTGAGCGCAAAATTAAATATGTGAGTACAGGTACGGTCAGAAGCCATAAGCATGCGCCTCTCATAGTAAACCTGCATCTCTCATAGTCAACCTGCGTACATCATGAAACAATGTTCATAGTCAATAACAGATCAGAGGCAGTAATAATTTTCAGATGGGTTATGTATTCGGAACCAGAGGTAGAAAATATTTTTACCTTACAAATCACTTTATAAACAACATAAAATTTATCTCTCTCCAGAAAAAGAACCAATATGGACAACAAAACCTCCATAAATTCAAACATTGCAAACTTGAAATGATCCAGAGGGGCCTTCAAGTGATCCAATATCAAATGTCTATGGTCAAAGAGAAGTATATTAGACTTAAAAAAACATATAATTACATAGAATAATTCCTTACGTATCTGTGACTTCGGAGTACTAAATAAGCAACTCGGTTACACTGCCCATAGACTGACACAGCTTCAGGTTTAATCTAACTATCCATATGTAGAGGTGAGTAGTGTTATTCTGTTCAATTTCATGAATTACAAATACGATATTACGAACCAACAATATGGATTCTGCTGGTTAATACACATCAATTTGAGAATTGAATAAAGTTGTATGTATAATTGAGGAAAAGATAACATCAGTCCGTCTAGCATAAACGGAATCAAACTTGACATATGAGAGACATTATGTTTAATTGCCACACAGTGCTGCTCATATAGAAGATTAGGCTGCAAGCCCATTGGCACGGACAAAAAATTAATTGAATTGATTGTAAAATTAACATTAATGCAATTTCAAACCTGAAACCATGTTAACTTGAACCTATCATCAGTTGCAGCAACAACTCTTTTGTGTGATGCAGCGGTAGCATCTGCATCCAAAAAGATTGTACCACCAGCTTGGTGCAGAGAAAGTAAGCATAAACAACACAATTGGCATACAAGTAAAATTATAGAGATTTTTGTTGATATACTGTAAATTATGCACTTCAATCACTGTATTCCCTCCTTGATAAGTTTACCCCCAACCGCCCTCTTTTCTCTCCTCCGCTTTTCTCAGCACAGTTCCAGAAAGTGAAAAGCGAATAGAGCATGATTTATAAGTATTTTGAGCACTCCTTGACCTTTCCCAAGCTTCTTCCTTGCGGCATTAAAACCTTCAATATCAATTAGCAAACCTCATTCTTCTGCCATCAACTGGAAGAGAAAGGACAAGGGCGTAGTACACTTAAGAAGTAGAGGAAGGTTGGCCACAATTGTCGCCCGCCGTATACGCTGATCTCGTAAAGCAACTCCACTCGAGAGAGAGATAGAGAGAGGGAGAGAGAGATATCAAAAGCTGAAGAGCAAAGACAACCAAACCCCAGAGATATAAGCAAGAAAGTGGGCTGAGAGATTACTGTACAAATTTTCAAAATATACTTTTTCAGACAGTAGCTATTGACCTTATTATGTGTAAATACTTGGTCAAAATAAATCATTTATGTGTATATTGGAGTATGTATATATATTTTGTACCTGCAAATCTTGTAACATTCTGACCCGTGTATTTAGCATACACACACATACATGCACTCCCCGTGTGTGCACTTAATGGTAGTAATAACTACAAAGATACTGACGTTACTGTAGAAATATCATCAAAAGTTATATTTTTTATATAAGTCTCGATGGAAAAAGTAATCTGTTTTGGAAAATATAGTAACTTTATGTAACTCTCTTTATATAATATAATAATAATAATATTAATTTTTATACTTTCAATTGAAATAA
>MKEJ01092899.1:0-19026 GCA_001753735.1 Embelia ribes
GGAAGTCATGAGTTTAGTCATAAGGCCACTGGGACAACCCCTTTGGGATTTTCAGTACAAAAGTTAGAACAAAATCTTTGTTACCTCTTTAGTGATTGGACATAATTGACTATGGGGAAAAATAAAGGCAACATGCAAAAGAGGGTTGCATATTATATCATCCATATTAGCAACAAAGCGTTTTTAACTGAATAAATAATAAAGTATAAAAAGTATTATTGAGTTATTTGAGAAATTACTACTTAGTAGCATGTAATCATAGCAAAACTCAATTGATTATTTGTTTGGGGTTTTAGAGGAAAGTAAACCCAACACTAAAAAAAAAGAATAAAATAAAATAAAATAAAAAAATCTTAGGAGAAAATAAGATGAAATCAACTTCTTAGTTAAGGACTTGTTTGGTTTGTTTTAAGAAATTGTTAGTTGTTGATGACCTGGCAAAACATGAAAACCATGTTATTCTTATTATTTCTTTTTTCTTTTTTTATTCTCCCTACTTTTTGTAGTTTCTTTCCTTTTAAGTTAGTTGCCTAGATTGCTTCCAATGATAAGAGAATATTAGTGAAAAACAAGTTATATTTTGATTGGGTCAACAATATCTAATTAATATCTTTTTCTTTTGAGAAGTTGATGTTTGGACAATATCTAATTAATTAGCATCATTATTTCTGTTCATATGTTAACGTCTTTGGGTATAGCTACTAATTAAATTAGATATAATTCTTTTTAGAGTGATTTCATGCGAAAAAGATGGAATAAGGCTAAATTATATATCACTCATTTTTTGGTAAAGAAATACATGTTACACCAAAGAAGGTTGGCCTAAGCGAGAGGGGTTCTGATTGCTTAAGCAAGTAGTATCGAGTTCGAGTCCTTATGGATGCAACAAATTTTCTTAGGAAAAATTCTAGCCTTTGTATCTGACCGCATCTCGAAAGATTAGTTATGAATTCAAAAAAGACCTGGGAATATTTGGACCAACCCAAAAAAAAAAAAGAAACATGTGTTCCGGCCATTGAATAATCAATAGGAAAAAAAAAACAAAAAAAACAAAGATGACATAGTTAACAATGGGTTTGTTTAGTAGGAACTTTTAAGCAAATAAAATAATTTATTTCTCTCAACATAACAAATAAACTTAGTTTTAAAAGTTGAACAACAAAACGATATCCAATTTTTACGAAAAAAATCTGATAAATTAAAGCTTATAAGTTGTAATCAAACAAGCCCAATATCTGACTTGGGAAGCCAATAATAGGTCTAACAACATCGTAAAAGAAACATAGTCATATGATTAGGTGATCACCAATTGGATGCATAACAAGTTCAATTTTTTAAGGTTTCGGAGATAACTTAGTGAGCCTTTTCCGTGCTAGTTCATAAAAGTAAAATTCACGAAGGAAAAATTTGACCATATAATAGATGAAATTTTGAAATCATTTCCAAGCAATTATACTTTATAATTTAATTTCCCTCCAAAGCATTATGTGAGACTACTGAAATTAATTTATCACCAAAATCCTATTTCCATATGCATAAAGATCAGTACAATAATTCCTAAATGAATTAAAAATCAAACCTGATAGTTGTTTTGTCACTCACGGATCTCTCATCTATGCTCTTTTTCATAGATTCATAAAAATGAATTAATTTTATTTATTATTATTTTTTTTAGTAGAGAATTTCTTAGTAGGATGCATAGATTTTTTATGTGGCTAAGATTTTTATATAGAGACAGAGAAAGCAATTTTCACATTTAGGGGATTGGGAGTAAAACGTGTCAATTATCATGGGATATGAAATAAAATATGGGTTGTGTTAATGACAAATTTGTCTTCATTTAATTGCTGTTATTAAGAAGGAAAAAATAAGAATAGGGTAAGATAAATATAAAATTTGACAGTGTTTCAATTATCAACTGTCAAAGTACCTTGCCTCTGCTGTTAACTGAAGGGGAGATTATTCGTATTTTCAAATTACTCGAATCTGAATTATTTTAAAAAAAAAATTTCGAATCCGAATTATAAATAAAAAATTCGAATCCTTTTAGACTAAAATCCAAATCTGAATTATTCAAATTACCCAAATCGAACTTGAATTATATAAAAAATCGATGTAATTTGTTTTTATATATATATATATATATAATATAAAATAAATTGATATTTTTTATTATTCGGATATTTCGAGTAATTACCTTAATTATCCGAACCCAAACCCGAATGACCCAAATTTTCGAATTATCCAAATTTATAAAAAAATAAAATCTAAATTCAAAACTGAAATACCCAAATTTTGAATTAGGTATCCGAATGTTTTGCTCTCTTTCAATAAACTGTTTTGGCATCCCATGTAATAATATAATATATAATAATAATAAAGATGCTGCATATGGGAGCACAAGTTTGAATTTCCAAATACTAAATGTAAAGACGTACATTTTTTAATTTCATCAACGATGTGACAAAAAATTAAATAGGTAGGTTTATTTCACTTCAAAATTTCAATCAAATATTTTTGTCTTGTCCTATATGGGTCTCAATAATTCTTCCGTGCATTTTTGTGGCCCTGGATGTTATTCATCAGTGAATAATTATATATAAGCCAAAAAAAAGATTTTGTTTAACCTAATAGTTAGGTATACATGTGACATCATTGAACCATACAACCTCCTAATATCATCTGCTAATATCTATAATAATAATACTTTTGTAAAATGTCCATATATATAACTGTTATTGGTGGATGAAAAATCCCTATTAATAATTTTATTAGGGCTTTAATTTAAAAAAAAAAATCCCTCATAAAATGTGGACATAGACAATTAGAGCCTTGAAATTAAACAACTAGCAATGTTAATTAATAAATTTGAATGTGGATCTGGTGCATACTTAAGATAGTCTATATGATCCGACTATTAAATATCAACTATTACACGTAAAGTTGAATACATTGACAAAATCATGATTGTAATATCATAAAGTAGCGGCCTGAATTATGCACCAACAATTCCTTTGATTGTTTCATCTTTTTAAACTTAGGTGTACTATTTTTTAATTTTTTTTTCCCTCTTAGGTGATTATAATTAGTTGAACGACCCCTTCTCTCTCTATCGGTCTCTTTCTCTCTCTCTTTCATGTGACTAATATTTGTTGCGACAACTCAATCGTGCATGGTCTTGTCATAAAATGAATAGCAATAAAATAATTACATGACAAAATGTTTTGGTCAATGCGATCGCTACCAAGACAATGCATTGTCTATTCTCCAAATTCGTAGGATCAAGGATTATCGGGTAAAGATAGTATAAAGGGATGTGATATTTTAATCTCTAGTGAAAATAGTATTATCCAAAAATTCGAATTTTATATTAAATATTACAAAATCTTAGAAGGTCGGGAGACCGTGACCCCTGACATCTCCCATCCATCGCCAATGGCAATATTATACAGATAGTCTTACAATAATATGGTGTTGCCTAAATGCGTGTTTTTCTCTAATTCTTTGTATTATCCTTGCCTTTATAAAAACTAGTACAACAGAGATGAAATGTCAGAAAAATCATCTTTGTAAGATAAAGGATTATTTAGACCCTATAATTCATCAAATTTTTATTTAGTTATTAGTTTCGATGTCTTGAACAAATGATATGATTGGTGCTTATTAATGGAAATAAAGTCATTTTTTTAAATTATGAAAATCCTTTTAAGTGAGAAATATGCGATTTATATACGGGTTATCTAGTCTCGATATGTACATTTATGTAGATATCATCTCCTGCTCCAAACACATTAGGGTTTTGAATATGAGAAGAAAAACTCCATAAGGGATCAAATATGTCACTTTACTAAAACTTTGAGACTAAATCTGCCACCTTTTCAAACCACGGGGACTATATGTATAATTAAAACTATAGGGATCAAATAGAAGTTGAATTGAAACCACAGGGACCATAGTGTACTTTATCCCAAGATAAATGTTACTATTTCAAAGTTGCCACATCAAAATATTTTCTAATCTAGCCGTGACCAATTAATGGTTGATCAATTCTAAAACCTAAATTAATCTAAAAAGGGGGATCAAAAGGCTATTTTATATGTTTAAAAGCTTACTTGTAATTAAAGAGACTATATATATATAAAGAAAGTAATAAAGAAGATTTAATTAGATTATATACAAATGATACAAATAATCTCAAATTAATTAGTTAATACAAAGAAGACCCATTAAAAGAAGAAAAAGCACGTGGCAAGTTAGAAGACCCATTAAAGGAAGAAAAGGCAAGTGGCAAAGACTTTATAACTGTTTGAAGATCCATGCAAAAGGAATGAGACACGTAGCAAATAAAAATATAAAATTGTAAATAATGTTTAGCTAATTGGGCTATGTAACAAAAAGAATTATCATCCATTTGCTGACCACAAATTATTGTATCTGCTGGCCTATAATACTTATATATATGTATATATATATATATATATATATATATATATTTATATATGAGAATATTGATTTGGTAATACATAGATGGGATGTCGGAGGTTCCTTGCCTAAAAAATTTATAGCCCTTCTTTTTGCCTAACACATAAGCAAATTTAATGCGTTGACGAAATTTGATCATATATTTTTGGGCTAGCAGGCTATCTTTCCAATAGATGATATCCAATTTTTAGCATTTATATGTCAGTACTTATATAATTTCCAATATTTACATTCTTAGCAGGAGGTTATGAGTTCAATTCCTCATTCGTCCGCTAAAACTCTAGAAGTTTTTAAAAGATAAAAATAAAAATAAAGGTAGGTATGGTAGTTCCATTGACAGTGAGTTGATGGAATGGTTTGAATTGCATAGGCTCCAATCACATAAATAATTAGATGACCGTGAATATTAAAAAACAAAAATAACCCCTTTCTAACTTGTACAAATAGAATATAACAAAGTCTTGGGGTATTATATTATGGCATGAGTTTCTGTTATTATTATGAAAGTAGGATACCAAATATAACTCCATACGCAGTCTTAGTGTATGATATGATTAGAAAAGTTGGATACCAAATATATATATAACTTTCATATCACAAGGTCTGAATATTTGATATTAGGCCTCTAAGCTCGACCCCGGTTCGAGACTTGATTTTGGCCAAGGAAAGAAACTTCATAGTTGCAGACAGGATGTATACTCAAAGTACCCACAGAAGGTTCATTTGGTTACAGCTTTTAAACAAATAAGTCAGTTTATTTATGATGGAAAAAAAAAAAACATATGAACTTTCCGCTTATCTATACCAAAACAGCAAATAAATTAATAAATTGGGTAGTCAAACGCAGTCTAACTGTTATGCAAAAAAAAAATTAAAAAATCAAAATTTATGAGTTGCAACCAAATAATCCAGAATACTGATACTTCACATTGAATTATTGCAATTTGACATAAGCAAAACCCTGTAAAATCAAGTGAGGTAGAGGAGGATAGAGAAGGTATTTTATTATTTTTTATTGTTGTTCTTCATTCATTTATTGTTTGTTTTGAGACTAATGAAAATGTACATCCTTTTGTAAAAAACGCGTGAATTTTTGGTAACCTTTCCACAAATATAAACAAATTGGATCAAATGAATAAATTGAAGGCCTTTAGCCCAAATTTGAAAAGTCTAAAGCATGATACTGCAAAATGAAAATATAATTAAATGGGCTGGCTTTAAATTTTAAAATAGGTTTTGAAAAAGGCCCAAGACTAAGCAATGGTCCTCTCCTGTAGCCCATATCAAGGCGTTTTCTGCTTTTGGGCCTGTCTTTGGCATGGGCCTTTGGACAGTATAGTATAATGAGCAATCTCAAAATTTATAAATAATAGGACGTGTCTGTAGTTTATCACTAAGTTACCGGATCGCGAAACGAGGGCGTGAGTAATAGTGTAAGAGCATTGGGCTTATAGTTCAAAAAATGGTGAGAATGAGAGTTACATTGGGAGCGGAAGCAGGAGCTAGGATTGGAAACAAGAGGGTCACATATCCATGAAGAATTTGGTGACTTAGCTCCATCAATGCATACAGTGATAGACCACTGAGATACAACAAAGAGGACTATGGTTGGACATGATTAGGTTTCCAAAACTTCTATATAAACTCGATCATAATCTATTGTCACTTCGTATATAATCCATGCATTACAATATGAAGTCGTAGTACGTATCTTAATTTGACAATTTTAGCGTCGCTCTTCTTTATTTTCGAACAATGTTGACACATCGCTTGGAAGTAATGAATCAAGTCATCTAACTATCACTCGCGATGTTGCATTTATACTCATTAGTATCTAACCATACATGACAACGACGAATGAAAACACTAATAGTAACATTAAACATCATTTCAATTGCAACACTAATAGTCTCCAAGTTTTGAATATAGACACAGCCAAATAATGAAAGACGTATCAAATAACCAATTTGTAGTTTGTTTAGGGCTAAAATTGCATTATGGTGACTATTTATGTTGCCATCATCCTACATATGACCACATTAAGATGCTCATTTAGAAGAGAAACTATGAGAATTACTTACAAATTACGTCCCTTTTCTAAATATTTGGTGACCTAATCAATCTATTTTTCGAAATTAAAGGACCAATATAGTTTTAATTAAATGTATGTGGACCATTGTGTAATTCACCCTATATATTATTTCCCGTCCCAATTTAGGACCAGCCAACACTAGTTAAGGGTAACTCAACATCGGGTCAAAATGTGCATCAAAATAATGAAATTTAAAAATTTACCATATACTAGATTCTATTTCTGTGAGTGACTCGATACCCTATCATTCGATGTCTGAGCCAAGTTCTTTGTTGACACGAAATCAGTTCAATATGGGAATCATTTTATAGGAAATTATCTAAGAATTTTTTTAAAAAAATTATTATGTTTTAAGAATAAATTATATTATATTATATTAAAAATAAATTACTATAAAAACATATTAATAATAATTTATTTTTAATTTATAATAATTTATATTGAAATTACAATCATTATTATAAATTGTGATAAAAAAAATTTATTGCGTCGAGAGGACTTCTTTGACATGGGTGCACATTAAATATGAATCAAAATTTTAGGAATTAAAATTAGAAAAAGAGAAATAGAGAGAGTGGTCCATCCCAATAAAATTTTAGAGATTCTCCTATGTAGCTTTAAAGGGACAGCATCTGGTGATTACCCCACTTACTATTCTCCCCTTTCTCTTTCTTCTCTCTTCTTTATAAAATATCAAACCCTACGGCTCCCAATACAAACCTCATTCCTTGCTTTTCTATTAATTAATATATATATGAACGGTATCATAAAATAAAAATTTTTATAAAAAATTTTACAAATTTTATTGCCCATTAAATCTGAAGCGATCTAACGGTTATGATATATCTTATTTTTTTAGCCGTTGGATCGCTTCAGATTTAACGGCTAGTATTGTGGATAATACAAACTTCATTTCTTACTTTATTGCATGATCTTTTCTCATATAGATATATATAGAAGTGATCATGGGATAAAGATTTTGCCTAAAAAATTTTTAGACCATTGTATTTGAAGCGATCAACGATTAGCATGTATCATCTCTCTCTATTTTCTCTCTCTATTATTTCGTATATATCCTAGCCGTTTATCGCTTCAGATCCAACGGTTTAAAAAATTTGTAAATTTTTTGGTCAAAATCTTTGTCCCATGATCCGCTCCCATATATATATATATATGTGTATACACAAAGTAGTTTTTGTATTAAAATAACAAGAAAAATATTGCATTCACTATTAAAGCGTATTAAATTTTTTTTTTTTTCTAACTTATATATATCGAGCCAGTGTTGCTTTGTTACATTCATTACTAGATTATATATAAATTTATCTTTACATCACTAAGATTGTGGATAATTAATTATTTCCCGTGAAGTTATGAACATCTCATTATATTATTGATCACTGAAAGATTGGGAGTACAGGTTCTCTTCACTGATTACATGTTTGATAGTACCCAAAAAAATTTAATTTATGATTTTCCATTTATAATTTTTATAACACGGTCTTTCCCAATATCAATTAATAATTTAAAATTCCTAATACTAGATTATTTTTTATTTACAAAACTTTTCTATAGTTTAAAATGAAAAAAGGGGCTAAAAAACGTGAATTAAATGTATATATATACAAAGCATAAAAAAATACGCATATTTTTCATCAGGTACCACATCGATTCTGCAGAAGCTCCTAATTTCTACGCTTCTACCTCAAATACTAAGGTAAATACATAGAAATAATATTCCTAATAAACGAGCAAATCCCAAAAGAATGCAATTTGTAGTAAAACTATTCATTGGTTTATCACGAAAAGATAATAAAGAAATATTAATTAAGAAACATAACAAACTTGTTATGCTGATAAACAAAAGAATTATATCGTGGGATGGATAATGAAAATTAAAAATGAGGCGCGAAACAAAATTCTATATTACCTTGGAAACATATTTTTTTTATTAATTTTTCTCCATATATCAAAAACATTTGTAAATTAATAATCATAAGGGAGTAATATATCTTTTTTGAGTCGCAATTAATGACGAAGGCCACTGTTTTTCGCAGCAGAAATAGAGTACCAAAGAATATTCTATTCTTTATATTATTAATATAACTCATACAAGATATAATTAGGTTACCATCGATTACCATTTATTTTGTATGAGAGTCTCATTTTTTTTGTTAGGAAATCATACAATGGAGCGATTCGAAAATTTGTAAAATTTACGTATAAATTTACATCAAATTTTACTGAATATTAAGCTGATTGGACAGACAGTGGAACATGTACAAATATATGGTGTCACGTTCTCGTGTAATTAATTATTTGGAATAAAAATGAAAACTGATAATAATACTGTTGTCAAATTAGATTAGTGATAATTTTTATAATTAATTAAAAAATATCATTTTTGCCATAAGTAATTATAAGATCAGTGACAGAATTTATATTTTACATTCATGTGACCATAAAATCATTATTATAGGTCTCACACCCACAAAAGGAAAAAAAATTGACTTTAGTTTATTCATTATACGTAGATATCTCTATATGTCACTAATTTAAGACTTTTACTTAATCCTAGTTAATAATAACTAACACAATGCTTGTCACCTATATTTTCAAAACTAGTAGTATATGGTAAGGATAAATTTTAAATCAAATTCCTTTTCTCTAGTATTCAATTAAAAGTAGCGTGTTATTTCTATGACAAAGCTTAATTACTTATGTAACTTGCAATATGATAAAAATGAAAAATGTCTCGATAAACAAAAAGATGAAAGATGGAAAATATTATTCTTAAAAATAACTTTGGAAACTATTTTATACACAAGGGGAGCAAATGAATACATAACTTTTTTTTCAACAAAAAATAAAAACTATTCATTCACTCGATAAGAAAATTACAGTATAGACACCATGTAGGCTGTAAATTAAGTACGCCGTATAAGTTGTACATCAAACCAACACAATTCGCAAAGAAACGGCACCCAAATACATTATTATAGAACTTAACAATTTATATACTTTGATAACAGAAGCGTGCAAACTCTAAAAATTACCTTATAATTATCTCATAACGAACGAGTCGCTAATAAATCAGGCAGAAAGTCTGACAAAACAGCCTATAGAAATCACGATTATATAAAATGAATATGATTTCCATATTCCAAAAACAAATAAATATGGTTATTAAGGGTTTGTTTGATAGGAACTTTTAAACTCAAGCTTTTATGTTTTTTAAAAGGCGGCTTTTATTTGAATGCTCAAGTTTCACGATGATTTTATTTACTCTTTTATCCTAAGAAAATAGAAAAAATAAATTGGATGCATCCTTTTTTTAATCACCAGTAAAAATTTTGATTTTTTACTTAAAAAAATATAAAATTTGGTACAAATGAGTTTGCATCGTTACGGTACGTACAACGAAATTTCTATCCAACCTGTCATAGCATGATTAGTCTCCGCACCAAAACGGTGCGGTCACCATTCGCAATGCAATAAATAAGCTAATTGTCACATTGTGAATATTCTCGCACCAAAATGGTGTAAACTGGCTTATAAAAAAACTACTCCCATTAAAAATGCAACAAAAAACCACATGTGAAAGTCTACAATTTCCAAAATCAAAACACAATTCATAATCTCTCTCTCTCTCTCTCTCTCTCTCTCTCTCTCTCTCTCTCTCTCTCTTATCTCTCTGTGAAGAGATAAGATCATAGTACTATATTCTTCAAGCAAGAAAGAAACCCTAAAAACAACAAATATCAGACATACAGACAGAGATTCCACTGGACGAGAAACAAACACATTTTACCTTCGAATTACAATGCTGCCACTGTTTTTTGCTACTTTGACCTGTAGAAATGACCAACATACCCTTGCACCAAATCAAATATCCTTCAATATTGTCCAAAAATGGTACAAAAATTATACGTATAACACTAGGTTATGAAGTATGCACGACTCCTCATACGCCATCTACGGAAACCACCGACGCGCCGGTGAGCTCTACAAATGGCATACAGGGAGCCAGGCATATGTATACATATATATATGTATGTATGTATGTAAATATTCAGCATATATATACAAAATTTGCTAATATATTTGAATATTAAAAAAATATCAATTTGTACTAATTCAATGCTGCACCATGTATTTAAAAAAAACTACATAATTACTAAAATAGAATTATTAAAAAGTAGGAATTTGATAAAAACTTTGGAAATATATATATATATATATATATATAACAGATTTTGTGGAGGAATATTTGTAAAAACAGGAAGAATTTGGGGTGATATATAACCTTCATTGGTATTGTGGAAAAAGCAATTTCAAATGAAATCTGTGTTTCCAAATAATTGTGATTTAGAAAATTGAAATCACTCAACAAAAGGGTTGGACTCTTGGAAGTAAATTAAATTAAAAAAATATGTTGACTTTTAAAATTTAAAACTATTTATCAAAATAAGTTTTTCAATAAGAAAAAACCATTGCGAATGACGTGTTTCGTGAACCGACCAATGCCAATGGAAGTTCATTGACATCAAGCAACTGTTCAACATTAAATCGTCATTGGCAATGTCGGGTTCTCCAAACACGCCATTGACAACAGCAGATTAACATCGGACATGTATAAATTGATAAATAGTTTCAAAATTGTATGGTTTTGGTAACTTGAAAGTGGCTATGTTTGCTTCAAGCATGTGAAGAAATAGTGTTAAATGAAGTTTCTGTGATGTGAGAAAAATGAGAAAGGTTTTTATCAAGGAAGAAAGAGGAAAGAGAGAAGGATTTATACATGAATGATAAATATAAAATATGAGTGGAGCAATGTGTGCAAATGGGCATATATATATATATATATATGTATGTATATATGTATGTATCTAGAAATTAAAAATAGAGAGTGTTAAATGTTATATAAAATTATTGTGAGGGACTAAAAATTTATTATTGGAATGGTAAAGCGACACATAAAAAATTGTTGTAACTCCGTTAGCAAACTCTCAGTTATATGTGCCTATATATATTTACCTCCATAAGGTGGTCTTTTGTCTCGGAGAATTCTTACAAGTTTTTTCTCGTTTAATATTTATATATCACTTTCTTGAAACTTAGTTATGTTATTAAAAATTTATATCTTAATAATTGTTCACACCAGTATTTCCATGAAATTTCTAAAAGAGTATTAGAATAATTATATATTATATAATAAAATAGAAAAATATATTTTCCAAATTTTAACCAGGATATTATAGTTTTTATAAAAAAATATTTCTTTAATAGAGAAATTGTAATAGTGAATTTTTTTATTGAAAAATCTATTTTAGTATTTTTGAAAATTTTTCTAAAATCATAAAAAAATAAAAAATAAATTATGCATCACATTTCATATCCAAAATTTATCATTTGAGAAATCTCCAAAAGCACTTATCCGAATCGCCACAAAACAAGGATAGAGACTAATTGAGGGGTTGGAGTTGCTCACCTTTTGCTACACCTCTAAATATAGAGACACATGAGATATAGAGAGAGGAATTTAGGGGATGTACAAGAGCTATTAGGCAATAGCTACGCACTTTCCTAAGGTAGGGCTAAAAGTGTTGAAATGTTCCTTTTTTCGGTCAAAAAGCCAAAGAAAAAAGCAACTTTTAACGGATTTGTGTCAACAAGTCTGCAGTATATTTGAAAAATCATGTGGTGATTTTTTAAGGAGATATATAATTTTTGATAAAAGATTAACACGTTGACGTAATAGTGATATTTTACATGTAAAATTATATTACTGTCTCTTCAATAAATAATTGGTCATATTTTTAATTTGAAACATTAAAAAATATTTAATTATTTTTTATTTTAAAACATGCAAACATTGCAAAGCAAGGTAAACTATGATTATTGTCATTTTCAATTATTAAGGAGGTGAAGTCAAATCAAAGATAAATAGGAGTATCTTGATTATTTGTTCATATTTTAAATTTTAAATTTAAAATTGTAAAAACTGTATATCAAGTCAAATTATCCAATTATTTTTTGATGAAAAAAATATATGACAACATATTTTTCCACTCCTATCGAAAATTATTCTTTTATATAATAGTCAGCTAAACTAGCAGATATCTAAAACCAAAGTCACAACAACTGGAAGTGCACTCGATACAGGAGTAAACTATACACGAAGGTAAAAAAAAAATGCAATGTGTCATGAGGAGAAGAGACAACGTGGCCTCTTTGTGTTGGCAACCGGTTACAACCGGTATATCAAAAATCAAACCCCTCTCCCTCTTTCATCGTCAACGACCTCTTTCTCTCTTCGCATCATCATCATCCCCTCTTCGGTGTCAAAACTCTTTCTCTCTCCATCATCTGCGATCGTCTTAGCGACATGTTTTCACCTCTCATCGCATCATTATCTCTTCCTTTCCAAACTCTAGATCTAGGTCTGCATCTATTAGTGAGTGTGATGGCGATGTGTTCAAACTAAGGTACGTAATACTATTAATATCTAACTATTTCTGATTCTTTGTCTCAAATTAACTCGCACAAAAAAAAAACTCAATTTATAGGGTTTTATGATATTTTTCCTGATCTCATTTCGTGGAAAAATTATTAAAAAAAAACTCATCTTTTAAGATTTTTTGGTTTACTTTTAGTTTTGTAACTAAATTTTTCAAAATTTATATTCGCATCTCTATGTGTGTCTCTGTGAGGATGATTTAGCAACAGTAGCTAGTGAGGCTGATGAAGCATCAACAACAAGTGCTTATGCAACAACAATCTCTCCATCATCCTAGCTTTTAGCCGATCCTCAGGTTTCCTCTTTCCTTTTTTTGTTTATTTTTTCCGTCTATTCTATTAGTATTTTATATTTATCTATGTATAGATTTGCTTAGTTATGTTTTTTTTAATAAATTTACATGAAAAGTACGAATTAGGAATAGATAGAGTACGTATTCAGAAAATGAAATGGGTTCTACTAAATGAAAGTAGTTTATGCTTAACCAAAATTGAAAAAAAAAATATGGTGATGAGAAATGCAATCCTTAATTAAGAGGTATAATCTGATTATCTCATTCGCAGTAATTAATTATAATAATCTACTATTTCATTTTGTTTTGTGAATAAATTTGCACAAATAGGAATTGGGATTGGACTGAGCCTGTGTTTGGAAAATTGTTTAGGCTTTGCTAAATGAAAATAGTTTATGTTTAACAAAAAAAAAAAATTGTTATGAGAAATGCAATCATTAATTAGGAATAACAAAAACTATCCTATATTCCAGATGGCAAATTTTGGGGATTTTTGCACTTTTTTGAGTTTATCACTTAAAAATCAAAAAATTGAATATTTTTATCTTGTCAAGTTCTGCTTTTGTCATTTTGGGAATCATTCTTATAGACCCTTGCTTTGTTTTGCTTCAATAGTATTGCTCTTTGTATTTTGGTCTGAGAGGATGAGGCATAGATGGGTTTTCCATATGAGTATAAAGATATAATCTAATGGTAAATGATTGAATGAAAAAAATTTACATGTGGATTTGGTTGCATGTGAGTTACATTGTAGAATTTTATTGGACATCCTTTTGTAGTCACACTATTCTATTTGAAACTCTTGCTTAGGTCTCTGGATTAGCCTAGAATTTGAGTTGTTTGGCTTGGGTTATAGTATAATGCAGATTTGACAGGACATGTAGCGAGAATTGGGCTCATAATATGTACGATTTTTCAGCAAGCTGCCTATGTGTCATCTAGTTATGTGCATAGTATATTTTTTCCACCAGTTATGTTGTTTACTCATATGTGTTAAAGCCTTTATTTAAACCTCTAAGTTGTAAAAAATTGGCTTCTTTGGTTTCCTGGTTCCTCTATAGTTTTTTATTCTTTTGCTGGAGTTGGAATCTTAAATACTGTGATCCTCTTAGTTTTTGCTTTTGTATACATTCCATGATAATATAGTTCCCTAGTAGTTATTTAGATGAGACAGACTGACGGAGTGTGTATAGACTCCTGTAGACTTAAACATCCCAAAAATGTGTTGCTTAGATGGCCAATGGGCTGACTTATCTATCAATTGTTCTTTATCTTTTGGAAAATGTACTGATCTTTCATTTTGCAACACATATTTAATGCAATCTACATAGTTAACTTATGATTAGATTGTTTTTACCTTGGCTTTATTTTGGTCATTATAATGTAAAGCCTAGAGAGGGAGGTTAAAATGAGCATATATCACTACCGAATCACGGGAAAGTGTTCAAGATGTGTTTCAGCAATGTACCAGATGGGTGCGAGAGCATTAAATCTTTGAGACCTAATTGTCTATTTCTGATAACAAAATACAAGGGTTACTCTGTTGAGGACCCCTTAGAGTATTTGTTTATTTTGGTTCTATGTTATAGCAAGTCCTAATTTTCATTATATGTTATATGCAAAATGAGTCAGTGTAATAGAAATAAAAAGGAGAAATCGTGTCCTAAAAAGCCTAACGAGAAGGTATAAAATGAGTCTTCCATTGTTATTATGTTTTTGTTGTTATTCCATGTATTAGCTTTGAAACTAGAAAGTCCTCTTGGTACAAGAATTTTTTTTACAAGAATATTGTGCATTCAGAATATATTACTGTGATTTGAGGACAAATTGCTATTAGTATTCTTTATCAAATAATAATTATAGTAAGTTATTCTCAATTTATAGTAATTTGTCCTTAAAATTTAGTAATTTTGTGAAAAAAAATTCTTGCATAAATTTTTGTATAAAATATTTCTTGTATTGAGTTGATTTCTTTATAACTAATGTTTATTTTTTTTTAGCTTGTTAAACAAATTATCAAAGCTTGGAACAAGCTAAAGTGAAAAAGATAAGTGGCTTTTAAAGAGAGGGCAAAGAAAGAAAGGAAAAATATATATATAACAAGGACAAAGCAAAATATATGAAAGTAGACAATGTAATAGCATTGGAGTTCTAAATTAATAAATTTGAAATATTTTCCTATCATGCATTACAATTTGTGGAAATTTGATTGGTCTTTTTGAACGTGCAGTAGAAGATCATTATGTCACGTACTTCACTGAAGCCTATGGTTTATCTAATCTCCAATTTGGAACCATGCCAAATAGATATGTAGGTTTTATTGGTCGTACATTTTTTTAGATGTTACTTTAGTGAAACAATTAATTTTTTTTGTAGATGTTAACAACAAATATTAAGTTGTTTTGGTGATGTATGAGATGTTATTTTTGTGGAACTATTATGCTTAACAAGATGTTTGTATTATAGTTCTAGTAATGAATTTGTTTCTGATTCTCTGTATGCTATAATCACTAGTAATCTGCTGGTATTATGGGATTCCGCCAGCTTGTACTCTTCTTAGGTGTACTCAAATAGCTAAGACCATTTATCAAATGAAAAGATGGGGAAAAAAAGAGAGAACGAAGCCTGGGAAAAGCACGATTCTTCTCAGAATTAAATGCAGAGCCACGTTAGTCTCTGTGCAGGCACCCGCAAAATCTTCAGGCTACGTTCAGATAAGAGAAGATTTTCATGGCTTCTTTCCTCTATAAATGAAGACTTATCTGCATTAGAGATTGAGAGTTAGAGTTAGTTTTGAGTTCAAGGAAAGGTAGTTCTTAGTTCAGTGAACATTTTTTCCAGTTCAGTTTCTTTACGTTTCAGTTTGTAATATTTTGTCTGGGTTGAAAACAAGCAGTGGTATAAATTTTCATATCCAGAAGCTTAATATCAACATTTTCCGAAACCTTCGTTTCCTCAACGGTTATCTCCGCCAAAGGAGGCCCTTTAAAAAGAGATATTCCAGACTTTACAACAAGTCAAAATTAATATCCCACTCCTTGATGCCATTAAACAAATCCCATCGCACGCAAAATTTCTCAAGGATTTGTGCATGGTGAATAGAATTCTAAATGTCAATGAGACGCCGTTTCTCACCGAAGAAGTGAATGCACTTATCAATCCCTACACTCCTATTAAGTATAAGGACTCCAATTGTCCTACGATACCAATAGTGATAGGTAATTACGTCATGCCTTATTAAGTGTAAGGACCTCGGTTGTCCTACCATCCCATCGTACCCCGGTTGTTCTTAGAATTGTAGTTCTATAATTAGATGTTATTCTTAGAATTGAAGTTCTATAATGTTAGATGTTGTTATTAGAATTGTATTTCTATGATGTTAGATGTTGTTCTTAGAATTGTAATTCTAAATCCGATTGTCTTTTATGATATTATGGAAGGTTCTCTTGCATTTCAAATTTGTCCTTAACAATAATTTATACTTGAAACGGTGTCTACTTTGTATCATTCGTAGTAATTTAACCCTTGTAAAAAGAAAATTGGTATAAAAACATAAGCCAAATAGTGTTCTTTCCACACCACTTAATGTTTGATAAGAAGCAGTTGGATCGATCCAACCGTTGTTGGATATATGGGTTCCAACTTTTGAATCGATCCAAACTTTATTGGATCGATCAAATCTATGAGAATTTTTGGTCCAAACACCTCAGGACAAAAACTTCCAAAAACACTTCAAATCACTTCTAGACACTAATATAAATATTTTTCCAACTTCGGATTATCGTTTGAATGCCTGAAACTTATTTTATGCGACTTTACGTGTCTTTCGGCAAACTCCGATACAACACCGTATCCTCTCTTCTTCACTCCATGAAATCCAAAAGTATTTACCACCAATAAAGCATTTATATTTTTCTACCGGGGCGCTGTCCTGCACCCTACAAAGAGCGGTTTCCCCATGACCCTCACAACCTGACCGGACAGGTCGAACCCCATACAATTCTGTCAAAGTGGCAAACATTACTTAGTCATACATACTACCATCATGTCATATAATGCATAAAGATTTGGTACTTCCATTCTACAGTACTACATGTACTTCCATTCTACAATAATACAATAATAATATTATATGTATCAATAATATTATTATTAATACAAAAAATTCATTCAAAATTTTCAGGACGTTACAATAGAAATTAAGAGATACTTTTTTGAATGGGAGAATTCTTTTTTCGAGAGAGGAGTGTATTTTTCTTGGATAATGAGTGGCGATATCCCGAAAAAGACTGAAAAGGAGAGGGACAATTGCAGAATATGGTTTGGGGTGGGGTTAGTAGTAATTTTTCTATTTTTTCTTCTTAATACTTAGGTTTTCTATTTTTTCTTCTTAATACTTAGGACTTCAATTTATCTATAACCATAATTTGGCAATTTAAAAAATTAGAAGGATTCACTAAAAGATTAAATAGGGTATGCATATAGATGACAAAGGACAAAAGGGAGCCTTAATTTTGAATAAGAAACGATTTCCTCTTCAAGCCAAATAATCAAAGTTTTTCCGGCTACCCCAAATTCAAGCCATTCGTATGTCAGTGGAACACAAAGTTCCATTCAAAGGGTTACTCTACCCATTCAAACTCCCAATAAAAAATTGTTCCAAAAGTTCCCCCGAGTTGCTCGTATGTTGCAAGTCAATCTCATTCATGATCCACTTTTTAGTTCAAATTCTATTAATTTCATAAAGGTTCTAATGAAACAAAATTAATAGTTTTGCATAAAGATTCTAATGAAATGAAATTTACAGTTTTGAGTGGTGATAACTTTTGAAAGTACTTTATGTGCAACTATAAGATCCCTCGAAATTTTACGTACAATTATATTTTTTAGTATATATAATCTTTAAAAGCTACGAACATTAATAAAAGCCAACTTGAAGGTTTGACAATGGTGGCAATTATTTTTTGGCTCACTGACCACAAAGAGGGCTCTCTCTCTCTCTCTCTCTCTCTCTCTCTCTCTCTTTCTATCTGTATCGATATCATTAGACAGGGATCTCAAAAATTAGAACATAATCAATTATCTTTAAGACTAAGATAATCAAATATTTATAAATTTGTTGGGATACTAACACAAAAATCCTGATTTGGAAAACTTACACAAAATCTTCTTGTAGTTTGTTTTTTTGCATAAATTCCCCTTATAATTTCAAATTTCTTGCAAAATATCTTACTAAATCTTATTAATACAAAAATTACCCTTCTATAAGACATATACTTTGCTAAAATTTTCGTGTAAAATTTTATATAACCAATGAGTTTGTGCTAACTCATAGATTTTGCCTATTTCACCACACTTTGGAGGCCCAAAATTTACGGTATATTCATATTCAGGGAGCTGCTTTCCCCCTCTCCTCTGACAAGCCCCCCTTCAGGACCCACCATATTTTTCCTTCCCAATTTACAATTTTACTCCCATTTTTTTTCATTTAATTACTATTTTTTATTTAATTGATTTATTATATTTTTATTATTCATTAAATTTGATTAATTAATTATTTTATAATATCAATTTTTCTACTTTATTTATTTAACATTCTTTAAATCCTTTTTATCATTTATTTATTTAATATCATTTTGA
>MKEJ01092900.1:0-10250 GCA_001753735.1 Embelia ribes
CTGTTTTTGAACAAGAAACTATTTTATGATTACGCTTAAGGAGCAGAACAAAATCGGAAAATTAATTAAAATAACAAGAAGGTACCTAAATTTGAGTAAGTACTTACCACTAGTTTGAAGAACAAAATGGAAAAAATAATTAAAAAAAACAGTTTCTAATGTTTCTAAGCCTTTGAGAATACATGTTGTGCAAAAAAATTATATAAATTAGATTTGTGTGGTTTACAAGTAATCACGTTATTCTATTTTATAAAAAGAAAGAAATATTATATTTAATTGTGAACCACAAAAAATTAATTTGTACAAATTTTTTGTACAACTAGTTTATATATATATATGTATGTATTTATATATACGTATATCATTAGAACTAGTTTTAATTGGGTTGATCTTTGATTTCTTTGACCTTTCTTTCGAGGCACTATTTAATTAGTTCCAATTAGATTTAAAACTTTCACTCATGTAAAGGTATACTTCCCATCCCTGTTAAGTGTCTTTCTAGACATTTTTTATCATTACTTTTTAAGTACCATTTAAAAAAATCTTCCATGCATTAATTATTTCACCCCTAATAAATAATCCACAAATAACTGTTTTTAGCTGTTACACTATACCAATAGATATACAAACTATATCAATAGAAATATTAATATTACATGCATACGGATGAAAAATCGAGAGCTTATTAGATGCGTGGAATAGAGGGCTTATAGTACCTGCAAGCGCAACTATGCAGTGAAAGTGACACGACGAGCGGGAAGGTAGCTAATGGGCTTCGCAAAATTGGGGCCTACGACTAAGATCTTAGGGCATACAAGGTGAACTGGCCCTGTTTTTGAGAATGATAATGTCGACCAAAGGTGGTGATGTAAGCACTCTTAACTAGACAATTTGGAAGATGGATGAATTATAGATCACGTTTTTGTGTCTCTTGTTTCTTGATACGAAAACTCTACCGTTTCGAAAAGCAAAAGTATTGGAAACTCGCTTTTCAAATTTACAAACACATATTTATATAAGTGTATTTATTTGTAATTTTTAAACAAATAAATTAAACTTATTTCTATCTAGAAAAAATCGAATGATTCAGCTTAAAATTTTTAGCTTATTTAGTACAAGATGACAAATAAACAAAGCTGAAAATTTTGACAGTCAAACATTAACCAATAGTACGAAAAAAAATTAAAATTTATAAGGTGCGATATCCGATTTGCCCAACTTGGCTCTAAACGAAAACCAAAACAGAAACAATAATTTTATGGAAACATGAAGAGAGACTTTTAGGCCCAATTGAAACCATATGAGACACAAAATGGAGAGGGGTCAGGGAGGGACCATTTAGGTGACAGAGAAAGATTTATGTTCTTTCGTTTTAAAATAACTCTAAAAAATGAAAACAAGTTCCACGTGTTTGTTTAAATTTGTTTCCGAAACAAAAACCAAAGTGGCCCCATATTTTACGTGAATAGAAGAGTTGTGATAGTAGTTGAAGAAGAGCTTTCAGTGGATGTTTGTTTTCTACCTATTGGATATCGTTTACTAAAAATAAAATAAAATGATAAATACACAACTCATCATCTTGTAAAGACGTAAGAAAATTAAAGTGATTACTAGTTTAGAACAACAAATGATAAAGTTCAAGATATTACAATAGAATTATAGCTTAAAGTGAAACAATAGTACGAAAAGTAAAGATATTTTTAGTATAAGCATGTGTATAATCACTTATGTTCGTGATAAAATATAATCACTTATCCTTGTTATCAAATGTAATTGTCCGATCCCACAATGCAAGTTTCATAAACTTATTGAATTTATTGAATTTTAAGGATTTTGTCGGATCAATTCATCTACATCCAAATTTCTATAGTGGCCAAAATCACAGTCATATTACTGATATTAGGTTAGACAATCTCGTCGTGTAATAAAAACTCCAAATTACTTGCATTTAATGATGTGAAATTGCGAAATTAATTTCTCTTATAAAACTTCACACAAGAGTACTCCTAGGTTGCAGACATGTCCTC
Organism: Embelia ribes; assembly: GCA_001753735.1. NCBI lineage: Eukaryota > Viridiplantae > Streptophyta > Magnoliopsida > Ericales > Primulaceae > Embelia > Embelia ribes. The sequence continues at coordinate 2,028 of MKEJ01092900.1, forward strand.
TAATATTCGTCCAATCTAAAATTTATTGGCAATCCAATTACAACACGTTATCATCTTATTCAAAGCCTTAACACGTTCGTTTGATTACAACTTTTAAATAAATAAGTTAGTTTATTTTTTAGTTAGAAAAGAATTAGATGTATTTACTTTAAAATTTTTAATTTATTTAATTCAAAGCAAAGTCGATCCTAACTACTTTGACACTTTAAATATTCGTTCTATAACCGGTAGAATTGATCTCTCTCTTAAAACATGAGCAAATATTGTTAATGGAAACCAGGCTAATGCTTAACAAACACATAGTTTGGTTGTGGTTTAAGGTTTAGTTTTCCAAGTTTTTTTACTTAAAATTGGATAACATTTATTTGTTCGACTTTTAAATTGAGTTTATTTGTTATTTTAGACTAAATAAATTGAAAAATTACAGTTGTATGCATCTATTTTTTTCTTAATAAAAAATAAACTGGTTTATTTACTTAAAAACTTAACCAAATGAACCTATTGTCTTCATCTTTAGCGTTAAATAATATAAAAAGAGAGAAATAATAATTTTTATTTATATTAATTTTTGAAAAACAATGGACTACTCGTATAGACAATCAAAATGAATAAACATGGAACATAATAAAAAATAAACAAGTAAACAGTACTAAAGTAGGAAACTAAAACAACTAGGAATTGAATCTAATCTATACTATCTTTGACAATATTACTTTGTATCAAATTAATCAATATTCCTAATAACTCCCGCTCAATATGAACGGATAACGAATGGAACGATCATCTTAAATAAAATTTTCAAATTGTGAATTTTTAATATTTTCATCTACGAGTTTTTTGAAAATACAATTTAGAAACAAATAAATTTAATTCTCCCTTTTCTGCAATTTGTTTGAAAAAAAAAAGATTTTAAAAGGAATTTTCTTCCTCACAGTTATTTGAGGCAGAGATAAATTTTGCTATTGTTAAGGATGGTGGAACCCTATTGTACTTGCCATTAGTTTGAGGGTGGCGAAACCCTATTGTATTCACCTTTTTAATTTAAGAACTATCCCCATTCGTGATGCTCAATTAAAAAAAAAATTCTAGTGCCAAACAGTCCCAATTCGTGATGTTTTCAATTAAAAAAAAAATACTAGTACCTACTATTGCCCGAGGTGATAACTTTTTCTTTTTTAAAGAAGATTGGGAGAAAAAAAAAATTAATTGTAACCAAATTGAAAATTTCTAAAAACTTTGATTATACTTGAATTAACACAAATATTGGGAAGCCGTAATGATAAATTTACTTAAATTTCTTGATTGCTCCTTTACCATCATCGGGTGGCAATTTATTGGCAATTGAAAACAAGGTTGTTGGTGAGGGGATTGGCAATTGAACTCTGGAAACTATATTACAAAAATTGAATAGGTAGGGTGAATATCCGATTGCAACCAAACCATATGGTGGTTGTCGCAACTGGTTGTCGCGCTAGGAGGTTATTTTAGGTTTTTATGTCACAAGTATCGTATACTCTGATACCATGTTAAATTATATAAATATAAAGAAAGAATGATTTTTGTTGATATCAATTTTAGAATAACAATGGTTTTTTTTTTATAGATAACCCAAGTAGATATACATAAAATATAATTAAAAGAAAATAAACAAGGAAACAGTGCTTAGTACAAAACTAAACCAACTAAAAATTAAATCTAATATAAGCTATCTTTGACTATATTTCTAATGCATGTAGATATGCATATCCAAAATGAAAACGGGCAAACCACATAAACAATATGTATGAAGAAAATAAAGAACACCACGAATTGTTTTTAACGAGGCTCGCCCATTTTTAGGGCTACGTCCTTGACTATTTATTTTATTATAATAAAAATACCATTTCAATGAATAAATAAACCCCCACGCGATACTGCAAAAAATCCCACAATTCAACATTGTGTGAAATTATCTAGCAACCTGAGGAATTTTGATCCGAGAGAATTTCCCTTACCCAAGAACGTCTTTATTGGCCCCACTTTACATCGGATTTTTACCACTCATGAAGATTAGAAATTTTCCTTATAGTAGCCCTACTATACATGTATCTTCAATGAATCAGGGGACCAAGTATATGAGAAAGACCTCTAACATCACTTACCATGAGAACCCTAGAGAACACACGTTCCAACCATGGAACAGCCCCCCATCTCCCCTGTAAGGAAGAAGAAAACCAATCCCTCCACCATGGGGCGAAGCCCCCTGGGGGAAAATCCTCACAAATTGTTGTTTGATAAGCCTCTTTTGTCTTTCATGTCTATGAACAAGTCCTAGGCATGTTTATATAGCCACAAGGCTCATCTAATTCATATAAGAAATGAATCCCTATCAAATCCCGAGTTAAACATAACAAAACTGTCTTTCAACATATTTGACCGATCATAAAGGTCCTAACTGCTCTGATCGATCATAAAGATCACCGGCAATCGATCGGAAACTGTTGTTTTGCAAACCAAGCTCCAATTTGATTTCCTTTTCGGCCAAAAGCATTCCTGAGACTTCCCGTTGTCGATTCTAACTCCTAAACTTCACGCGCACTCAGATTTTGAGTCGATCTTCTAACAAATGTTATACATATTTCTCAAGTTACATAGAGAATTTCCTTCTTTTAGGTGTTGGTTGACATGATCCGAGTACCAGAATGGGCTTTTGAAGCTGGGCAAGAGATGAGAGGCATGGGTCAAGAGGCAGCATACCATCCCGGACTCTACTTGACTCAAGCTCAGGTGAGACTGAACTCTAGATCCCAATTTACAATTTTAGTTGATCTTTTTTATTTTGTGTTCAAGCATTTGATAATCTGTTGTTTCTGTTGATACTAAAATTTTGGGACTACAATGGGTGACGTCTTTTTCTATGGGATTGTCAGAGGGAAGCAGTGGAGGCACTCATTCAGGAACTTCCCAAGTTCAGGCTAAAGGCTGTTCCCACAGACTGCAGTGAATGCCCTATCTGCCTAGAAGAGTTTTACGTGGGGGATGAGGTACACTTGCACGCATTTATTTTATTTGTTCCGCTTTATGAAAAACTGAAGATGCTTATAATGATTCCATAATTTCATTCACAATGTATTCTTAGTTCTGATCATTTTATCTATGTTATCGAATGATAACCAGTATGTGCTTCTTTTGTGAAAATTTATGTTGGTTCCTTTGTGGTTGTGAAATAGATGCACACTGGGACCTCTTGACAGTGTTCATAGAGTTTTCAAGTCAAAAATCCAGTTTTTAAGACCTAGAAAAGCTGTTTTGGAAATCTTTTTATGAGGAAATAATTCCCTAAAGAAAACCCATGGGGAAATTGGAAAATGAGAATTAATATGTTCTTTAAGGTTTAATTATTCTTGGTTTCGGAACCACATGAATGAACGTCTTCTGGTTGCTCGGTTGAGAATTTGTCGATGTTAGTGTACAACTGAGATTTAGTTTCTTCTTTTTCTGGTTACACTGGCACACAGGACATTTAGATCACCGCACCAAAATCTCCCAAAATAGGATTGCTTTCAAATTCTGATATTAGTATGACGAATATTGAAACTTCAATTCTAGCGTGCTACTTGTTTGGGTGAGCTAAATTTCTTGTCAAATGTGGTTTTAGGTTCGTGGCCTTCCTTGTGCTCACAATTTCCACGTGGACTGCATCGACCAGTGGCTGCGGCTGAACGTAAAGTGCCCAAGGTGTCGCTGTTCTGTGTTTCCAAACCTCGACCTCAGTGCTCTGTCAAATATTCAGCCCAATGCCGAGAGGTCATCTTCGAGTACGGTAACTGCCCGTTACGTAAGAACTCAACCTTCAAGCCAGAGTAACCTTCTCAGGCTGCAAGGTTTGCTCCGTGCTGAAAGTGTGGGACCCACCAATAGTACCGATGTCGAGAGAGGGCAACCTGTTTAGAACATGCCCATGTTGCAGTCATTGCCACCTCAGAGCTAAGTCTTTACAGTCCAACGTTGATGATCCACCATCTGTAATAGGATCTAATATGTAAGTGTTTGTATCGTCTAGCGTTGTTGAACATGTTTTTGGGTTTGGAACTTTTATAAGTTTAGCTCACCTGTGGTAAGCAGTCCCTTTTTGGTTAAATTTTGGCCTTCTGTTCCTTAATTATTGCTAGAAAATAGGAGCATGAGCAAATTGATATAGTGGTATGAACACGTTTTGACTTGGAACCAAGATCCTCTACGCCTGTAGTGCTCTAAATGCGCCTCACACTTTAAGGCATGAACTTGACTCTCATTTTGTTGTGATAACAGGAGGTTGCAATGTATACTTAAGCCAAGCATCATAATGTTACTATAGTAAGTAGACTAATCATACGAATAGGCCAACATTAGAGAAATGATATGGTCACATGTGGTCGACATTTTACGTCTTGTGGATGATTGACACATCAGTGTGCACCAAATTATGTATGGCGATGTGGCAAACTAGGATGTTTGGTGTGGTGCTTGAAACAAAATAATTAAATCGGGAAGGAGTGGGAGGTGACTTGTAATAGGTGAGAGCCAAGCACTTGAAATGAGTTAAATAGGGAATAACTGATTATTGTGCTTTATTTGGTGAAACTAGGAAGTGGGAACTTTTCTGGTAGAAAGTAGAAAGGAGAAAAGGAAGTGAAGGTCTCAACTTTAAAGGAACATATAAGCACAATTTGCTTCATCATTAAGGTGTGGCTTCTTAAAGTTGTTAAAATATCTTTATTTGTTTGATTGCAGTTTTTAAACAAAAAATCTAATTTTTATCTCTCTGGGATAAAAGATGAATGTATCCAGATTGAAGTTTTTGAGCTTTTTTAAGGCAAAATAGCAAAAAACTCGACTTATAACTTGAGTAACCAAATGCAATATAACTTTTTAGCGTAAAATCTTAGCTTACAAAGTGCAACCAAATAGCTTGTATGCATAAGCCAATGCAAAACATCCACTTTCCTTCTTTTTCTTTACCAAAACCTCTTTAAGAAGAAAGAAGCTGAAAGTTCCATCCACTTTTATTCAACTTTCTTTTCTCCCAAACATGCACAATAAAAACAGAAAACAAATTGAAGAAAAAATAAAAACCACTTAGAAACCCAGTGGAAGACATGGAAATACACAGGAATAGGGGCAGCAAACCAGTGAATCCTGTCTCCGAAACCGAGTCAGAGGCGAATCAATTCGAGTCGTTCCACTCCTGTGAGGCGAGTCAATTTGAATCATTCTACTCCAATGACTCGCCTCCACCCTTGTTGCCAAATAAGCTGCCTCTTCCTCCAGGGTACGAGGTGGCGATGGAGAGGGCACGAAGGGGTGAGGATCATGGAGGACTGGGAGGGGAGAGGGGGCCGACCAGGGGTGAGGTGGCGGAGGTTGTGAGGAGGAGGTCGGCGAGATATGTGATGGTGAAGAGGGCGGAGTTGGCGTTCAGAGCTTGTGAGGTGGTGTTTTGTTTGATTTCGTTCTTAGTTATGGTTTCTGACAAGGCCAAAGGGTGGGCTGGTGACTCCTATTACCGCTACATCGAGTACAGGTTATATACACATATGTAGCACGTATATGTTCTACATAACTTCATGTTCTATGTATGTGCATAAACATTGGGTTCCATAGCTACTATACTACGATTTATGGTATATAATAATACTACACAGAATTCACGTACGCAATCATGTTATGCATCTTGTTTGTTCGAGCAGTCCTACTTTTGTATCATCACAATGCAGGTTCGGCCACTATGATATGATTTTAATACTCAACTGCCATGATGCACTGGTTTTCCGAAAACTATATTTGGGATTTCTCACATAGAACCTATCAAACCAGAAAAAGACCGGAATCACGAATAATATATGGTTATTTATTATTTTCAGATATGCAAGAATTTAGAATACATGATCGCGTGAGGTACTCATTAGAATGAATTTCTACAGTTTCGTGCTAGCGAAAGGCGTACACATGGCCAGGGTGTAACTAGCTTAACGGAAATTGCCCACTAGTTCCTCCTTCATCAGGATCATTTTAAATTTTATCGGTCCTTTTGGGGTCTAATAACTTAATACAATGGAGTTATATTCAACTCCACGGCTAAAAATTACTTGATGGCGAATAGTTATAAGCGCCTTTTTGTTCTATGACAGATATTGTGCTGCTGTGAATGCTATCGCGTTGATATATTCGGGGCTCCAAGCATGTGATCTAATTCTAGATTTGATTCGAGGGAAACATGTCATTTTCCACCACCTGCGGTATCAGTTCAATTTTGCAGTGGATCAGGCCAGTAATTCATTTCCATCCCTCTCAATAGAATCCTAACATACCAAATGTGTGCAGTTATTATATGTGATATCAGCATGTAATAAATACTTTGCTTACACAATACACTCTGCAGATTATTGCATACCTTTTGATATCGGCATCATCATCGGGGAAAACGAGGGTGGATGAATGGGTATCGAACTGGGGTGAAGACGAGTTCACTGAGTTGGCGGGTACATCGATCATCATGTCCTTCTTGGCCTTTACTGCATTCTCTGTTAGCTCTCTCATCTCTGGGTACAACCTTTTCATGTAATGTATGAGAGGCCTACTATAATGTTACACTGGAAATTAGGAATTTGATATCAAATGGCATTAGAAATTGTTTATATACTAGTAATAAACTAGAAATGTGGACAGCTTCTCGAATTCGGTTCTTTGGCAATGCTGTGAAAGTTGTCCGTGAATTTGTGATTTAAGCGCGACGAGTAGAGTTGCATCTTTCTCCGCCGAATCAAGCCACCAAATAACTGTATATTTTATTCGGACTTGGGTTCAAATAATCCTAAAACTTGGTCTACTAAGATCAAAACTACAGCAGTTTAATTTCTTTCACCTGTTCAATTGGATAGATTCTGAATAAATTCTCTTAATAGTTTTCAGATCTCGGTAATCCGAAAAATATAGGTTCATTTCGTCGCAGTTATTCTGGAAAATGGCAGAAACTACAGAAAGTTCCGAAAAGAAAAGCCAGAAGTAAAAGCTATTCTCCAAGCCTTTTCTTATGATGAGTCTCTGCCCTTTTTCGATGTCCAAAAATAAAAGTTAGCATCGTCTTTCGATATGATAAAGTTAGCATATTATTATAATAAGCCCTTATATTTGCTAAAGACAAAATAAAAACTAACTTTGAAAGGTAGATTTTGTAATTTGTATTAAGGTGATATGATGTGAAGTACCAAGTTAAATAGGAGTATTATATATAAAAAAAATATATATATATAAAAAAAATAGGAGTATTATAAATAATTTATTCAAACCATAACTTTTACATTAGGTCAATGATGTGTGCCTAATTATAAGCTCAGATATGGATTCAGTGCCATAGGAAATTTGGAAGAGCACAACAGGAACTAGTCTTTCTAAAAATTTAAATTTCCCCGTTATAAAATATCAATTTAAAAAAATTGCAAACACCAATTTTTCTCAATAGAAACTAATAAGGTATTAAAATAATACGATATATGTTTCTAAAAATATATGTATGCAGAGTGAGAGAACTTGCATTAATCATAGAGAAAGATAATAAAAGAGAAAATATGATTTCTCATTGGTAATAGTAGGTTTCTTGGCTCAGAAATTTACAGTAAACTCTATCATTTGGAAAACAATTTCTGGAAGGGAAAGAGTTGAGTGTAACATTTCTTGACAAAATATCTAAAACGAAATCAATAGCGAGAGGGGTGTCAATTTAGAATTATGAATTCACCAGAGGAAAATTAAATACTAGCGCCTTATAATCTAATAGTATTGCCGCACTATATTTTATATCTTTTTTTTTTACAATTTCTGTATTATTATGCCGGGAAAGTATGGTTCCAGGACTTACGCGAATAATCGTACTTTTTATAATCTGATTTTTAAAATTACTTTTAAAAGTTGATTCTAAAAATAGATATAGTTCTAATATTTGGTAAATAAATTTTAAAAGTTAACATGATAAATAGTCTAGTATTTGGTAATGCGATATTTTATATTGTGAAAAGACAAAAGTAGGTATTTATTATGAATGCCATAAATATAATTAAATTTATTATGATAATTAATTAAAGAAAAACAGAAGCAGTTTTCAAAGCACCTTTAAGGTTATTTTCAAAATCACCATAAAAAAAGCAGAAGTAAATTATAAAAATGCATATGCTTTATAATTTACAAAGCACCTCATATTATAATTTC
>MKEJ01092914.1:0-12931 GCA_001753735.1 Embelia ribes
TTTTGTGAATTTAATTTTTTTTTTTTTTTTATAATTCGCCACATATTATGGCGAATTTAAAAAAAATTAATTTTTTTTTTTAGAATTTGCAACTTCCTAAAGCGAATTGTAAATTTTTTTATAATTTGCCATCTTCCTTGGCGAATTTATTTTAAATATTTTTAATAATTCGCCAAAAGGTATGGCGAATTAAATTAGGTACACCATTTTGGTCATTTTAGGAACAGGTGGCCCATTAACGTCAAATTGGGTCCCCCTATCCCGTTAAAGAAAAAAAGCCCTCTTGAAGGTCGTGAAATCCAGTCTCCAATAATATATATATATATATAAATATATATATATATATATATATATAATTTATGGAACTCGGTATGTGTGAGTGAAAGAATTGCCATAAATTACATATGAGGCTTTGGTTGCTTTTTTCTAGTAAAAAAGAATACTATATCTTGGAAGAATAAAGGGTTGGGAAACTCATATATTTAGCTCGATACATGCATCATGTGGTAGAAATTTGAAAGTCATAAAATTATTAAAGGGGTTTAAAAAATTATTATGTATACATATTTCCATTCACAAATAGATTTGATGATGACATAAACGGTGTATTACACTCGAATATATGTACACGTGTCATGTATACGAATTCCCATGTAAATGAAAGTATTAGGAAATAAAATTACATTGAAGATAAATTAATTGATTCAAATATATTGAGTCAATATTAGATTTAGTTTCCTTGTTGATTTGATTTTCTAATTAAGACAACTTATTTTTAATTTAGTTAAAATTTTTTATTTCCTATGATTTAGGACTCTTGTCTATATAAAGCGTGTCATCCTCTGTACGATTCATAATAATAGCAATAGAAGTTGAACCACTAGGCCTTGGTATATATACAAAGCATATATAGACAAAAACAAAGCCAAAAACACAATAGAAAAAAAATGGAGAGATTTCAACTACTCATGCTCAAAATCACCACTCTCTCCTTCTTCTTGTCCTCATCTCTCTCACTTTTCCATGTAAGTTTCTCAAATTTTGTCCTAATTCTATTCCACTTATTATTTGCAAATATGATTTTGAATAATAGTTGCCGCTGTTGTAACGATAATAATTACAATTTTTGTGGTTTCTGAATGCAACGAACACAATTGAAGCTGCAATTTTTTTTATTTTCATAGCCTCTCATGTTGTATACAGGTATCATTGGCCAAAACAGAAACCACTAACCCTTTGACAGCCAAGGCCTCAGCCATCCGGTACTGGAACCGCCACGTCATGACTGCGAGAAACCTCCCGGACTCACGGCTGCCAGATTTCCTGATTTCAAAGATGTCGCCGCTCTCTGCTGTGGAGGCGGCATTCTTTGCCAGGGTGGCGGAGGAGCAGGCGCTTTCTAGTTACCTTCCTGCGTTCTGCTCCTCCGCCAACCTGTTCTGCTCGTTTGATGATACGTCATCGGAAAAGGCCACGTCGTCCGGGGAAGACGCTCCGGATGCTAACTTTTCAGTGTACGCAAACAAGAAGTTTGCCAACTATGGGAGTTCCGGGCTTGGTGGCGCTGACGTGTTCAAGAACTACTCCGACGGTATTCATTCGATCTCTTTATTATTTTCTTTTAATTTAGGTCTCCTATCCAAATTAATAAGCATTATTTTTTATTTTCGATAGGACATTGGTGAAAAAAAAATAAGGTGACTTTTTTTTTTTTTTGTACAATACATAAATTTTGATAGATTTAGTAATTTGTAGAGAAGGTGAAAAATATTTCTAAATATTGTTTATAGCACAATTAACTGTATATATATGGATTAGAATGCAAGACTAGGAAATAAAATAAGAACAAAATGAAACAAAATATTTCCTAAATAGGAATATGATATGTAAGGAAATATATTGCCAAACAAATTAATTTTTTGGCATAGCAATTCATTAATAAAGATCTAAGGGCCCGTTATTGCGGGTTTTTTCCGCCTAAGCCGATCAGGACGACTTGCAACTCAACGAATTAGCAATTTCACAATGTTGTATAGAGCAAAAAATAAAATGTAATTACAAATTTTATGAGCTCTCGAAAGTTAGATGGCATTTAGTGATTAGGTCATTCATGTATTACAAGTGAGTAATTTTAATATTGCTTTTTCTTCATCTTTTTTTTTTTTTAATTAAAAAACAATAAATCTAGTTTTTGTTAAAGAGTAGGAAGCAAAATAATGTGAGACAACTTAATGAGACGTTGTTATGTATTTATATAATGATAAAAAGTTTTTACTAGTGGGGCTATTATGTTAGAGCTGGTCTAGAATATAGCTTGATCATGAGTTGGTTAATTACTTCAATTATAGGCTGTGATAATTTATAATTACCTTGTTTTAGGTGTTAATTTCGCAAGCCACTCGTTCACCCGCTACAGCCGGGGCTCCACTGGCCACGACGAGAAGTTCACGAGCTACGCCGATGACGGTAACGTCGCAGCCTCCAACTTCACCTCCTATGCTGTCGAAGCCACAGGTGGCTCGGGCGACTTCACAAACTACCACCCGCGCGTCAACATCCCAGACCTCAAGTTTGCATCCTATGACTCCGGCACCAACAACCACAAGCTTGGGTTCTCGTCCTATACCGATGATACGAATTCGGGAAAAGAAGAGTTTATGAGCTATGGAAAGAATGGGAATGGCGCACAGGTCAATTTTGGTCGGTATGGGGACACCTCTAATGTCATGGGGTCCAACTTCAACGGCTATGGAGAATTAGGTATATCTCTAATCATAAGACACTTTATCATTTCATTTTCCACTCGAGCTAACGTTAAATATAGTGGCGTTTAATCGTTGATATACGTGGCTGTTAGATTTGAGCAGTTTATCGCTAATACATGTGCATTTCACAACGATGGTCCAACATTGAAAGAATAGGTTCAATTTGAAATTTAGATAATAAACTTGGACACAATGTCATTAATAGGAGATAAGTGATTCAAATCGCACGCCAACCAAATGAAAACGGAGTAAAACAGAACCAGGAGATGCCAGGCAGTTACTTGCCTGACTCTGTATGGTGTAGATTTTGCTAACATATTAAAAGATTTGTAATTTGCAGATTTAGGGCAAAACACATCCGACCGAATAAAACCTACAAGGACTGTAAATATATCAATATCTTTGTCACAAACCTTAGCAAAAGTCGAATCGAGCTTCAAATTTCTGCAAGTATTATACCTTTTTTTTCCCCATCATTCTTTTAGGGCTAATTTAATTTGGGATACTTTTCTTTGGCTCATTCATTTTTAGGTAATGCCGCAAATGATACTTTTACGGCTTACACTTCTAACTCCAACAACCCAACAAACAATTTCAAGAATTACGGAGCAGGTGGAAATTCAGCCACAGACACGTTCACGAGCTATAGAGATGGAGCCAACGCTGGTCGCGACTCATTTCAATCCTACGCCAGGAACGCAAATTCAGCCAAGGCCGATTTTGTAAACTATGGTAAGACATTTAGCTTAGGGAACGATACATTTAAGGAGTATGGGTCGGGATCGACAGGCCACACGGTTGATTTCAAAAGTTATATTATGAACCACACATTCAAAGACTATGCTAAAAATGGCGTCACATTTGCCGAATATACTAACCGAAGCTCTCCGAATGTGGCCACTTTAAAAAAGGCCAATCACATTTCCGTAATTAAGACGGTCGAGGAGGGCATGTTTTTCCGCGAGGACGTGTTGAAGCAAGGCACGGTCATGAAAATGCCCGATATTTGTGACAAAATGCCGAAAAGGTCGTTTCTGCCCCGAGGGATTTTGTCAAAATTACCATTTTCAACCAGTGGCGTGGAGAATTTGAAGAGAATATTCACCGTTAAGGACGATTCTGCGACGGAGCGTGTGATAATTAATGCATTGTCAGAGTGTGAGCGAGCTCCGAGCAAGGGTGAGACCAAGCGGTGTGTCGGGTCAATAGAGGACATGATCGACTTTGCCACGTCAGTGCTCGGCCAGAACATCGTAGTTAGGACGACTGAAAACACTAATGGGTCAAAGGCGAGTGTGATGATCGGAGAGGTCACGGGAATCAATGGTGGAAAAGTGACAAAATCGGTGTCTTGTCATCAGAGCCTATACCCATACCTATTGTATTATTGCCACTCCGTACCCAAGGTTCGGGTATACGTGGCGGATATTCTTGACGTGGAAACGAAGGTTAAGATTAACCAAGGTGTTGCAATTTGTCATCTGGATACGTCTGCTTGGAGCCCGACTCATGGAGCTTTCGTGACTTTGGGGTCAGAGCCGGGGCTAATTGAGGTGTGCCATTGGATCTTCGAAAATGATATGACGTGGACCACCGCGGTTTGACCTTAAATTCGGATTTATTTTTGCTCGTCTTTTGGTTAGTACTTATAAATTGGTTCTTATTTTCCGGTGAAGGGTTATAATTAAATTCGGGCAGATTTTGAGATATTTCTATATTAGTTTTTATATGATTTGTTTTGTAAAGTGATAACATGTCATATTTACTCCTCAAAATTGAACTCTTTTGTCTTTAATTAAAGTGCTATAATCGTTTCCTTGACAAGCAAAATAGAAAAGCCGAAAAGAGTAAGTTAACGCCCGGCCAAGTTATCGAATTCTTTATGGGAAGGGTACATTTTCACTCCCAATTCTTATTCTCATTACTGCTCTCACAATTTTTTTAACCTATTAACACAACACTTTCATGCTCCCGATTGGCAATATCGTAAATTAGAAATGTATATATAAATATAATATGCTCCATATCTTATAGTATACCTATTTTAATTTCGGAATAAGAATATGAATGTTGTTATCAATAAAAGTATTATCTTGGCTAGATTAAATTTTGAAAGATTAATTTCAATTTCTTGATCATATTCCCAAAATATATGAACTTCATAACGCTTTGAGCTCATATGAAACCTAGTAAAAGACTCTGAGTGATTTTTTAAGGGTGTAGTGTACGTCACCCTATTTAATTATTAATATATTGGGTCCAATTGTTGCCCATTTTTCTAAGAAATACGCTAAAATGGAGAATGATTGATATATTGGGCCTAACTGTGATCCATTATATTTTTATAATTTAAATTATATATATCGTCACATATAAGAGGCTCTGAATGAAATACTTGTGTCCCCTTATACACGTGGGGACTTGTAACAAATATACATATATATACTTCATCCAATCATGTTGCTGGATGAAAATTTATTTAATGTCGATTTATTAAAATTAAATTTTGTTTTTAAGTGGATTAAACCAAATTTATTGGCCCTTATTTTTCTCCTTTGGTGCATTTACCGATCGAAAGGCCACATCTTCTGTTACTGCCTCATCCAAAAACAATAGGGCAACAAAACTGTTTGTATATATTGTGAGTAAAATCTTATGAAATTTAATACTTAATCGAAAATAGCGAAAGCCACAAGTACATTATGTATATATATATATATATATATATATATTATATCTGGCTAAATTTTAATGAACATGGTCATTTGAAAATTTCTAATTTTGATGGATAAAAAAAGAACTTCTCACAATTTCTATATCAAAATCAACTAAAATGGTTAAAATTTTTTGCCCGGATTATTTTGATGACTAGTCTTCTTGTTTGGATAGAAAACACATTCCACAAAATTTTGCGTATGTAGGCGCCTAATGAGAGACACATGTTATTGACCTAAATTCTGGAAAAAAAAGAAACAAAATTGTTGGGTGACAAAATTTTAAAAACATTCTTAACACGTAGTATTTTGTGTAATTGTGAGAGTTCATTTATGGACCACTGGCATATGAAATTATAAAATTTAATTTTAAAAAAATTTAAAAAATAGAAAATGAATGCCAAGTAAGGAATATTTAGATAAATTTAGGGGTAATTTATGGTTTTAAATCTGAATTTCATTTACCCCCAAAAGCTTGAGGATAAAGTGCAATCAATCTATAAACCTTAATGGGGAATAGTGTAATTTCAGAAACCTTAGAAAGTAATCTGAAATTGTCGTAAACCTTACGGGGGCAAACAGTAATTGACTCAAAGAATAAAATCGATGACGATGGCAGTGACAGGCGCGTTGCTAAAAATTAATGAAACGCGCCGAGATATTTAAGGAAAGTTCTGTAATCCTCTAGAATCCGTTCAAGATCTGTATTTCTTCTGGAATCTTCAGGAACTTCCTTATCTATCTACCCTATATATATCTCTCCATACCCTCTTTCTAAACAACACACACACAAAAAAAAAACACTCAATTAAATCAAATCAAAACAAACAAACAAACAAAGCTCTTAAGTTATGGACAGGCCAATCTTCAGAAACTACATGAATCTGCCCTCCGGAGCTGCCCCGGTCAGGCCTGCTCAGCCGAATGCTGCACGGAAGGTTGTTTCGATCCCCGTCCGCTTTGTCGGGGCTGACACGAGGGGTACAGACACGAGGAGGTCCACGTCAGCAGTCAAGATCCAGAAGGTCTTCCGAGGGTTCTTGGTGAGGAAAAGCATGAAGGAGATTGTCTTGATTGGGCGAGAGGTCGATGAGGTGGAGCGGAGGATTTCGGGTGCTTTGGATTTGATAAGGAGGGATGCGAAGGAGAGGCTGAGGATGAACGAGATGCTGATGGGTCTGCTGTTCAAGCTGGATTCGGTCCGGGGTGTGGGTCCCGGTGTGAGGGACTGCAGGAAGGCCGTGATCAAGAAGGCGATTGCGTTGCAGGAGAAAATCGATGGTGCCGATCAAGAAACCCTAGAAGCAGAAGGGCCAGGTGAGTTTGGAACTGAAAATCAAACCAATGTTTCTATTAATAGTAATCAAGAGTTAGATATTGAAGATGTGGTTGATGACCGTGAAGTGGTGAACGAGCAGAATTTATGTGAGAAAGCTAGTTGGAATATTGGGGCTGACATGGTGGACCGAGCCCTAGAAATCAAAGGGTCGGGTGATTTTGGTACTGAAGATTATGCTGTTGATTCTGTGAATACTAACCAAGATTTAGACATTGAAGACATGAGCAACGAGCCTCAATCAGTAAAAGAGGAGAATTTATCCGAGAAAGTTGAACAAGCCCTAGACACCGAGGTTCAAGCATATGGCATTGGCATTGAGGGCATGGCTAAAATTGATGAGTTCGAACCCAATTACAAGTGTGACAAATTTGTCAATTTGGTGGGCAAGGGTGAGGAATATGATTCTATGCAAATGGTGAAGCAAGCTCAAGATGACTGTAATGATGGTGATGCTATGCTGAAGATGCAAGCTGATGAAGCTAAACCGGTGAAAGAGGAAACCTTGAAGGATAGAGAGATTATGGAGAAGATGATGGAGGAGAACGCGAAAATGACAAGTATGATGAGGGAGTTGTTTGAGCAGAACCAAGCACAGAGTCAGATGCTGACCTCGCTGAGTCAACGGTTGGACCAATTGGAGAAGGCTCTTGTTTGCGAGACATTGCGCAAGAAAACGGAGGAGGATTTTGGGCAGAACCATGCAGAGAGTCAGATGCTGAGCTCGATTAGTCAACGGTTGGACCTATTGGAAAAGGCTCTCATTTGCAACATATTGCGCAAAAACACATACAAGAAGAAAAGGGCAGCTAATGGGGTAACAGATGGGTTCGATTGCTGTCCAGATCAGAAGAAATGTGGGGAAAGATAGAAATTGTTCTTAACAATTTTGATGAATAATTACATTTCACAATTATGTATTTTCATTTGTTTCTAGTGTGGAGAATGTATGTTTGATGCGAATGTACAAGTTGATTTGGTTAAAAGATTTTTTCTCGTTTCCTTTGCACGTGTTCTTCTGTGTATTGTTTGACATGGTACATTTAGATGCCGCAACATCTATGAATAACTAAATTTAATCTGTACATTTACAGAAGAAAACTCTATGGTTGGTTTAATTTTTCCCTAACTTTCTAAAAATAAAAGTTCATTCTGCTAGGGATCTTGATATTTGCTACAGATTTCTAATTCAAACAAAGTTCATTCTGCTAGGGATCTTGATATTTGCCCTTTCCAAAAGTTGTTTAGAAGCATGCTTTGCCTTTGCAAGGACTTCACCCTGGAAAAAAAACATTAAGCATGATCTTATATAATTAACTGTTATCACATTTTAATCTACTCAAAGCACACATATGATAAACAACAGACTGTAATAAAGACAAAAGCAGCCGAACCTCATCAACGGTCAGAATTTTCTGATCCTTCATTATCCAACTGCCATTGCACATAACTGAGACAATGTTTTCAGTTCTCATGCTGTAAACAAGGCTGCTAATGCTGCATAATGGAAAAAGAAAAGGAATCAAATCACCGATGACCTCAGAGTGAAATTAACAAGCCACGACCTTTAAGGCTCGGGATATATTTGTAGCAAACTATACGAATCGGAACTTTCAGCAGCAGTTCTGTTGCAATACGATATGCAATTGGCAGATTGTGATAAGCTCAAACTGTAGAATGCTATGATAACACAGAAGTAGAGAATGCTTGAGACATCCCAAATTCGTCACAAAGGATATGGGAAAGATCGATTACAATTTACAAGCCATATGAGCTCGAGTCCATTGCAATAGGATAACTGTATTGACTTCAATATTAATATGCCAAAAGACATCTAAATAAACCGATAAAATTCATACCTGTCATGCACGGGCAGCATGGACCAAGAGAAAGGGTTGACTACGATCAAGTCAGCCTATGAAATAATGACAAGGTAAAAAAAAAGTTAGCCCCTTAATGCTCAGATAGTATTGAGGAACTAAGATGTGAGGATGAGAACAGAAGCATGCAGTAACTGGAACTAGTAAAAAGGGCAAGAAAATGCGTAAACGCAAGGTATGAAAAGGGAGAAAAAAGAAGGTTCAACGATGAGAACACGAGTCCCGATGAGACAGTAAAGCAGCAAGGAAAAATAACCTTTTTCCCAGGCTCAAGGCTTCCTATTTCATTGTCCCAAAGTACTGACTTAGCACCATTCACCGTAGCCATTTTGAGAACCATTTCTGCAGACAGAGCTGTCGGATCAGTTGTCCCCTTCACATAAGCTTCTCGTCCTTTGTTGATCAGAGATGCTAAGTACATCTCATCAACTGTAAAGTGACACGTTTATAAAGTAATTGGAAACTGGTCTGGCACAATCATCATCGCATATTGTCTAAAAGCTTGCTCTAGATGCAAGTTTAAAAAATCTATTTGCTTTGGAGCGTTTGCGAACAAGTATTTGGAGAAAGAAATTAGACCAATGAACTTCATAAAATGAAAAGTACCCATGCTCATTCGGTTGTTACATGGAGCCCCATCAGTTCCCAAGGAAACACAAACTCCCCTATCTATCATTTCCTTTATCGGCGCAAATCCTAGCACTCTCATTGCGGCAGCAGGACAATGGGCCACCTTTACCTCAGCTTTGAAGAATAAATCGATCTGAAACGATTATACATAGGTCATAATTTAACTCAAAATTTGTGAGTGCAGAGCTAATGTCAAAAGTCAGTTTTGACGTACGGATACTAATTGCAACAATATTTGAGTGGTTAAGTCATATTTTACGACATCAGATCAAAATACAGGGATCATTAGCATTTCCTGTGAATCAAAAGAGCCCAGCAACACTTGAGGACATTGATCACAGCAAACGACCAGACTTAAAAGTCAGAGAAAGTGAATTTATAGACAATAAGCTACAACAACAGCAATGATCCATTTAAATCAATGCATCAGTTGAGACCTAAAGATGACCTCATTTTGCACAGAACGATAATGCAGTGTAAAGACTATCACTCCAAGAACAAGGCACACAAAGCAACTATATATATATATATATATGGATGTATTTATATACACATAGAGACACACACTTATAATAAACGAGTCGAGCTATCTAGCTCAAGCTCGCTTATTTTAATAAACGAGTTTTAAAACTCGGCTCTTATTTGGCTCTTTTACTAGACGAGCTGAGTCCGAACCCGAGTCCGAGTCTGAGGCCATAACGAGCTACTCTATAACAACTTTCGAATGGTTATATTCATTTACACCCCTACTCTGAAGTCTGTGAGGTAAAAAATATAAAAATATAAAAAATTAAAGTTTTATACTTTTCACGGGAAAATAAAAAGTTCAACTTTGAAGACTATTTTTATTTGTTTTAATTTTATATATTTATGATGTTAAGTTATGGCATATTGTGATAGATAAGAAATTAACACAAAAGAGAACGTTCTGATTTGCACTTTTGAATCTGTGTAAGTTTTACAATTTTGAAGATTGATTTGTAATTACAAATAGAGATTGTCTTGTTGCGATAGTGATCAATAATTAAATTATTCTTCAATTAATATAAAAATTAGTTTCAATTTCATAAAGAAGCATCTAAAATTCTAATTGCACCGTACTCAGTAAGCAATAAAGCCATGCTTAATCCCTGCAACCAAATTTTGGATTTTTGCCAACTGAAATTTCTAAAATTTATAGCCTAAAATTTAAAGAATCTCAACTTAAAATTCTCCAAATTAACATTTAACAACTAATATTAAATTAATTTTCAAAAAAAAAAAAACTCATTATGATGACGCCTAAATAAATCTATTGGACTGACAAGTTTGATAATGGCTCCTATTTAGTGTTGTCATGTTATATTATTCTGCATTAGAAAACCATGCAATTATTTTATTTCCGTCAAGTTTTTTTGGATTATTCTGATGGGCAAATCTATTTCACTAATTAAGATGATGCCAAAATAAATATATTGGACTGACAAAGAACAAAAATGTTATCAATAAAGTATTGATTTTTAGGTACGGAAAGTTATGTTTAGCTGGTCCATGATTACGATTTAAGCCAACTTATATAATTATGCTTTTGATTAGCGACTAGCCATCAATCTAAATACAATTGTTTTTTTTACTAAGTGTTATAATCACATTTTTATTTATTTAGGACATCATAATATAAATACATCTCAA
Organism: Embelia ribes; assembly: GCA_001753735.1. Classification (NCBI taxonomy): domain Eukaryota; kingdom Viridiplantae; phylum Streptophyta; class Magnoliopsida; order Ericales; family Primulaceae; genus Embelia; species Embelia ribes. Next base: position 10,997 of record MKEJ01092914.1, read on the forward strand.
TATAATTTGTAACCCTATCTCATATAGGAAAAATATTCCAAATTTAGCCGCGCCTTCATATTAGTTATATTGATGACTAAGTTAACAAATTTCGGTGTTGCTTTATGCGGGTTCTTTTATTTTTTGTATTAAGCCTATTTAGGAATATAAAAGAGACATAAGTCCTACGGAAACAAGACAAGAGAGACACCATATTAAAAATTTATAGAAAATAGGTAGTGAATATTTATAAATAGTCGAGCAAATTGTGCATAAAGTACTTAAAATTAGCGAGGTATGAGAAGAAAATATATATCTAACTCTATTCTAAAAGTGTAAGGATTATCTAAATTTTTTTTTTTATTTTACAATCCAAAAAATACATTCTCACTATTGTAAAATTACAACTATTTTAGTTAATAATTTGAACCGAATAAAGTTAATAATATATTTAACAAAATATATATATTACCATTTACCCAAATATCTCTTTTTAAAATATATTGTTATGGATAATTATAGCAATGGTCCCCATAATTTCAATAATAATTCTTTTGGTCTCTATTGTTTTACTTAATTACAACAGTAATAGTTATCGGAGTTTAAAAAATGAAAAAATTTGGCCCTCAAAATTTTTAAAAAATAATATATTGAGTACATTTTATACTTTTTGCTCATATTTAAAGTTATATAATACTCATAATAGAAGATAATATCAATATTAAATATAATAAAAAGACTAACTTATATCAAAATAAATAACATAATGATCATTTCATATATTCCTATTATTTATAAATGAGTTTAAATTCACAATAAGTACTATAATTTTAATGATCATAAATAAATAAAAAAAGATAAAAGTTAAAATTTTATTCTCAAAATTAACTTATTTTATTTGAACCACTCTCCAAAGTCTTACACCTATGTAACTTGCACCTTTTAAGTGTAACTAAGTAATAATTAATACAAATATTATCATGAGTTCAATTTAAAATGTATATAAAAGTTACTTAAAATGAATGTATAATACATTATTTGATCCAATTTCAATATCAAATTTGGATTGATAGAATGAGTTAGGCTCATCAGAGTAGTGATTTGACTTTCATAATTGTAATAGAATAAAAAGTATGAGATTATTTTTAGATATTTAGAATTTTTCTTGATTTAAAATTTAAAATATTTATATGCTTTCACAATTTATATGCTAATTGTTTCAAATTCGGATTACTAGTATGTAATTCGCGAGTTGTACGAATTGTTTGAAAATATAAATTGTTAATTTATACTTTTCTTAACTGGTTTATGGTTTTGTGACATTTTAGAAGAATGAGACGAATACGTTTAATAAAATATTTTCAATGCACGAAACAAATAAATTTATTTATTTTTAGAAAAATGGGACTAAAATTTTAAATTATTCTTAATCGTTTTATATTTAATAATATTTAGAGCAATTATATTATGGTAATTTTTTTAATAAAATAGCATAATTTAATGAGTTTTATTTTTTCAGGAAATCTAGATTGATGGAATTCTATGACAAATTTATTATTTACAAATTTTCAATTCATGGGATATATGTAAATTAATTATGTAGATATTTATCAAAAATAGAGCAAAAATAGTCGAAATAATAGCTTTTATATCTTCAACGTAAATAAATATTTATCTTTTTAATTATAATATTCATCATTTTGTCCCTAAGTTGGTTTTGATATATGTTTATATGTTTCCAATAGTTATATTTAAAAAAATTCTTTTATGATAGTATTTACAAATAAATAATTTATTTTTAATAATCTTTCTTATGTAAAATTTTACCAAAAGTGAATATCTTTGCAAAAGAAAGATTATATTTTTTTCTTTTGCAAAGATGTTTACTTTTGGTAAAATTTTATTATAATAAAATTTTATGTGAAAATATGTCGCTATTAGATCGAAAATAATATA
>MKEJ01092915.1:0-11005 GCA_001753735.1 Embelia ribes
CATACACGTGCCTTTTACTGTATCAAAATATTGATAAGTACTTTTAAAATTTTGGGGCCTTATAGACTAGCAATGTGTAGGTAGGGGGTGTGATTGATCTATTAAAGTGTATAAATTAAGTGCATATAGTTGAGTTTTTATGTCATTTATATAGCGATTTAGCATATAAAATTTTTTATTTTTAGGGTTTTTATGTAATTGAAGATTTATAATACTAAATGTAATGATGTAAAGCCAAGGAGCAAATTCTCGTGAGATATAATATCAAGTATTATGTTTGGATGTTGATTTGAGTTTAAAGTATCAATAAACGAGTTTTACGAAGTACTAAGCTAGCGATTTAATCACCTGTTTGTTGGAAGTATTTCATGAACTGAAGATATTATTTTGTTGAATTTCTAAGAAGTTCTAGAGCAGATTTTTGATATCAAATTTGGTACGGTTGGAAAGCTTGTTGATTTATCTTTCCAAAGGTTTAAACAAAGCTCAATTCCGAATTTTCTTTAGGGAGTTATGAATTTTCTTGTAAAATGATGCAGTGTTGTTGACTAGTCAATAAAAGTACAACACTTGATTTATATTATTATGTTTATTCCGAATTTAATTAGGAAATATTTCACTAAGGATATTTTTGTAATCTTAATTAGTATAGAGACATAAAAGTGTTATTTCAAACTTAATTTCCTATCTAGTCATTCATTCTTTATCTTGTCTAACTTTGAAGGCTAGAGAGAGTGTCTCTCCAGACTCATTTTATCTTTTATTATTTTCAATACAATTTTGTAAATTCTTTTTATTATTTTCTATTAATTATTATTGACCATCTTCTTTACATTTTTGTATTTTATTTTATGAGTTATTATTCATATTTTACTATCTTTATTGTAATTATGCTAGATTAGTTTTTTTTCTTGCCTAGGGGATGGAGATGATTTAATGAATTCAAACTAATCATAATTGATAAATATATTTTCATAAACTTAATCTAAAAATTAAATTTGTCTAAAATATAAGAATTTAAACGTGTTTGAGAATCTTAGAAATCACTTAGGTGTAGTTATTGTATTTGGCAATCACCTAATGACACACTAGGTTGAAGTAAACGAGATTATACATATCGGTGATTATCTAAATTAACAGTATTTTAGAGCTCATTAATTAGGATAATTAGGGAGAAAAAGTTAATTTATTAGATTTTCCGTTTGGGTAAGATCTTAATTAATATTGTTATTTTATTTTTACTATTTTACCGTTAGTTTAATTTTCTCAATTCAACTCAACAAAAACCTAAGAAAAATTAAGAGTGGCAAATAATATAAATAAATCGATTAAATCTTTAATAATAAATTGTGTGATAGAAATTTCTCAGGATATCTCTATATTAGTAGGAGTCCTTGAGAACGATAAATTCGGTACTTTCCCGGTAAAACTACATCGTTCCCTAATGCACTTCTTAGATATTATTATTTGCATATTTTAGGAGCAGTGAAGCTCCACCTCCTTTCTGGATTAGCCAATGGTGATGTTGATATTTTTTTTGTGATCCTATGCATGAACCAATGGATTAATTGGTTATGGAGGGGCTTACAGCATTTTTATGCGATCCAGGGCTCCAAAGTCTGTATACAAGAGGTTCCATTAGCCTGTATGTATATATATTAACTTCAATAAAGAAAAGTAGCGATGACCAATCAAATGATGTGTAGCATGACTCAAACTGGATGATAATTGCATACATAGAATTATAAATTGAAATTTTAAGGATAACTATATAAATATAATACAAACCCAAGTATTTTGATATTTTTCTTAAAAATAAAATTTACGAACGCAATCTAATCGCATATTTATTTATATATGCATGTGAATCAATTTTCAACTCAATATATCTCAGGCGTGTGGAGTTAAGTTACACTTGGGAAAATTACAATTACAATTGAAATAGTTACATAGCTCATGGCCACTAAGTAAATCGTACAAACAAAATATCACCCACAATCAAGATGATAGTATCAAAACTTTATTGAGGTGGTCAAGTCTAAAGACACAAAATCACGTTAATTCCATTGTCTGTACTATCCTTTTTGTAAAGTTGCTCAATCATTACAAAGAAACATGTACAACCAAGGCCATGTGCAATGCAAGCTCCAATGAATGTATGAACAAATCAGATTAACAGTCATTTAAGTCTTTAGCAAATCCTACACTAACATGGGGTACCCCATATTCAAACTTGTTTGTCCTCATAATTATAAATGTCGGACTTCAAAATAAATGGCCATATGGGATGGGACTCTGATCCAAATTTTTAAATTTTTTTATTGTGCCGCCCATTAAATGAAAAATATTTATTTAGCTATATAGAACAATAGAATTCATCAACCCCAAGGGGTCGTCCTAATGATCGAATGACCGGTACTCATGACTTTAGGCATAAGGTGGGGAGTTTGATTCACATGTGCCGCACTTGGGGCCACACCACCTAGCTTGCTAGGTTGTACCTTGATCCGTGTTGAGAATTATCGTGGGTACGAGATACTGAACCCTGTGAACTAGTCAGACGACAGAAGCCGCCGGAAACCACAGATTTCAAAAAAAAAAAAAAAAAAAACACAATAGAATTCGTCTCCTTAAATATCTTTGCTGCGCCACTGCTTGATAATGGTAGACTGTGCAGGAAACTAAGGGTAATTTTAGTTCACAAATGAAAATTTGTATATGCACAGAATAAGTCATAGAATTCGTAGTGTGTTAGTTCATTTTGAACTTAATTAAGAGGGGAATATAAAAGCACAACAATAGTTAACTTGACTTGATCACACTAATTATTAAAAGACAACATAGTTTGCTCTTATTATTTCAGTTAAGTAGATGATGTGTAGGGGTGAATGTAGAGCCAAATGTAAATTTTTAGGATATCTTAAATTACGACAATATAGTAAAGGGGTCAGAATTATGTCTACCATGCACAATACGATTAGGGATGTTGGCGTTATAGCATTTTGTATCGCAAAATATATCTATCGTTCACGCGTATTCAAGAGAGCTGCTATAAGAACTACGTAACCATATGAAACAACACCGGCATCTAATTTATTGGCTCATTATAATGTTACATGTATTATATATTTACAAATATGCGACAGAAATACGATCTGTAAACATTCTGAAACTATTGTTTTAGTTAGAAAATACATTATTTTAAAAATACTAACAATATACATAGCAACATTTCCTTTATTATTATTATTTTTTTCTGTAATTAAAAAAATAAAAACATTTTCCTTTAAATAGGAAGCATATGCGGTGTTGTTAGGGGCCATGCATGATCACCATTGCACCAGCGAAGCCATGTGAAGAAGTGTGAACCCCAAGCCATAATTAAGATGGTAACAAAAAAAAGTAAATAGAACGTTTTAATATTTGGTTTAGACGAATAATTAATATTTTTAACACCCTTCATTTCTCAATTCTTACTACAATTACCCCTCAACTTCAGAACTAAACATTGCTCTCCTAATTTATTTAATTAAAAGGTAAGGATTATTGAAGAGTCTGAATCTAAATTGGGGTGGGATACTTGCTTCCAAGGTGAAAGTTGTGTTTCTCCAGATGGACGAGGTTATTTTTGCCGAGCTCTAGAACAATCATATCTTTTTCTTTGCCCGAGGTGAACTCCTGTTTCTCGAGGTGCATTTCTTGAGCTTTACTCTATACCTGAAAGTGTGGGCGGAGATGTGCCCATAAACTTTCCGAGGCCAAAGTAAGTTCGTGTATGATGTAAGCAAAGTACAATGTACTTAACGGAAATTATTTAATACAATAATTAATGTAGAGGGAGAAAGTAAAGTATTTTTCGTTTCAGTACTATATCCAATTATATTTGGCACGTAGTTAGAAAATTTGAAAAATAATACTAACATACTACGGATCACATTATAATTCTTTCTCTGGGCCAACATCTAAATTTCTTGCAAATATGATAAATTTTTATTTTTTATCTATTTTCGATGTAAAAATCTCATACATGTGCCTAATTCCACATATGAGGATTACAATATATAATTTATATAAATCTTATATAATATATGAAAAATCTATATAAATAGCATCGTTGCATTAAAATTAAATTACCAACATTAGCTGCATGGACTATAGAGAGTAAAATCAAAATCAACTTATTGAGGTTATTCGATTGGTCCCCTGATTGATAATGCCACCTAAGACTGAGGTGATTGCCAGCTGTCATTTCAGTAGTGCGCTTGGATTCCCCACCTATTTACGGAATTAAACACCCCTCCTTTGGAATATTATCATTAGAAAATTCTTAATTTTAATTATTTAAGGCGCAACAAAACTTATTATAATTTATTTGTACAAGTTCACTTTACCCCACAATTCAAATTCAAACATCGATAAAAGAGTAAATTATATCTGCACACCCACGGCCTTTTAAGTAAGGGTCATATCATCCTCACACTTTTGAGGATTTTGATCTGAGAAATATAAACCCGAAAACCAAACATGTTTAACCAATTATAATATGATAATTATGAGCTTTCCTTGACACAATTTTCTTGACCTAATATTTCCTTGTATTTTCGGTAGTTTTTGTCTAGGTTTGTGAATTTTACGAGAAGGATAATCTTTTAAATGATATTTTTAGACATCATATTTGAATGTGAAAAATCAGTTAAGCATTTTTTAAGTTATGACGATGACTAGGGGTAGCAACGAGCAGGATTATTTGCGAGTATTTTGAGGTTGACTAGATAACTACTCAGTCCGAACTCGGCTCGTGAATTAAACGAGTAGGGCATGGACACGTTAGCATATTCGATTTGAATTTCGAGTCAAAATCAAGTAGTGAGCTACTCAATTCATTAACTCGCGAGTAGCTCGAATAATATGTTTGTATATATATGTGTGTGTATATAAATTAAAAATTAAAATTTTCTCCGCATACCATTAGTAAGACTTGATACTTAATTGTTTGATAATATAAAAAAATACTTCACTCCGTGTAATCAAATTTATTTTTTCAATGTAATATAATATAATATATATATATATATATAATATATATATATTATCAAATCCAGTCGATTATTTGATTCCCTTCACGGAGTCGATTTCGGGCACAAATAGGAAACTGGAATCCATTAGAGCAATACTTGATTAGAAAAATACTCGGCTTGACTCAATTCAAATTTGATAAAGCAATACTCAGTTAGACTCGGCTTATACAAATCATCTGAATGAGTCATGCTAAATTAGGGTAATATTCAGTTCAATTCGACTCGACTTGTTTCCACACCTAGATGATGATGGTGATGAAGAAGTGTGATTTAAGGGTTTGCTTACTACATGAGGGGGTCTTATTGTAAATTTCAGAATTACAGGGGTGGTCTTGTCGTCAGCATAAAACTCATATGGTATGAGTGTAATTTAGTCTTTAATTTTTATGACTTTTCTCACATTAAGGGCAATAAAGGTAAATTCAAAACCAGCTAAGATTTGGCTCTGGGGATCTGTGAGTGAGTGGGTGTTACAAGTAATTTTATTATTATAAGAAAATGGATGATTTGTTGTCAAACTAAGATGTACTTATTTAGCTGGTTAATTAAATGATTGGTCCCCATAAGTCCAGTACAAATTTGATTTGGCCCCTACACTTTCAAACGCATCAGTAATGGTTCCATGATTTGAAAAGTTGACATATTTGGATCTTGTTGTGACCAGAAAGTTAATTATTTGAAGTGATACTTAGGGCTGCCAAATTTACCCGACCCGGCCCGACTAGTTTTTTCGGGTCCAGGTGGGGTCTCTAGAGTCCACGTTAGTCTTCGGGTTGGGTCCGGGTCTAGGCTTATAGCCTGTACCAATATCCTATCCGAAGTATAGCTACCGAGTTTTTGGGTTCATGTCTGGCATTTTCTCTTTATATATTTATAATTTTCAGCGGGCTGCGGGTCCAGGCCTCGGGCCTACCCATCGGGTACGAGCCGGGGTTGGGTGGGAGGAAATATGAGGGGACTCAGGCTCTACCCAAACTGGTTTGGGTAGGATACGGGTCTGAGCCGGGTTTGGACCCGACGGATCCGAATAAGGTCCGGGTAAGGTATCGGATTGCGGGCCATTTTCACACCCCTAAGTAATACAATTATAATTAGCTTGAGTTTGGTTTATTTTCACATAAATTAGTCTTTTATTAATTATTACCTGCCACTATAAACACAATAAAAATATTGATAATTCCAAAGATACTATAGAAGGGTCTAAATCTATCACATTCTTAAAATTTTTGAGACCAAATCCATTAGTACTTTATATATATATCCATTAGTACTTTATATATATATATATATATAAATACTAGTAGTTCTCCAATTTAAATTATGGTTATGAAACTATGGGGACCTTTAGTGTAATTCATTTTTGTTTATTTAGCTGAAATATATTGCTATGGGCTTTAGAAAACCCCTTATATCTGCCTTAATTTGGTAGCCAAGTTGTTCATAATAACAGTTGCCTTTCACTTTCTATTTTTTCCCTCCCCTCTCTCTCTCCCCATTAGTGCAAACACAAGCTGTGGGCAAGCAGCACACAAATCAGTGTATGTAACTCTTATTATAATCTCATATATTTGTTTCTCGTTTCACTATGTAATTTGTGTACATGTATTTCATATCTTAATACATATCAAAAGTATGCAAGTGATCATTTTCCCTAATCTAATTTTTAACCTTTATTTTTATCTTCTGTTTTCCTTTTCTTTTTAAGCACAAGAAGTTTCATTATCATTATTATTATTTTGTTAGTGTTATTTTTTTATTCAAGCCCGCTTAAAATTTATACTTATTTTTCCTGAGTTGGTCCCTGAATAAGATAGAGCTTGTCGAGTTCACCCTAGCTAGCTCATACTTTCATTGCTATGGTAGTGAATTCCGGGGATATTCACGTTTGGCATATTCCTGCTCTGACCGAGATCCTTGTAAATGATTTTGTAAATCCATTAGTCTCGACCATAAGGAATATATTGTAATATACAAAAAAAAAACTTTTTAATTAACTATCGAACTTGAGGGGAAAAGAAAACCGCTCCTATATAGGCCACAAATAGGATTCAAGATTTAATGGTTTTTGGCTAGCCAATCTTGTTCCTTTAATTACTTATTTCGTGTCATAATATAGCTTTAGAGTAACCAATTTTCCTTTTTATCATAAAATTTAAAATTACTCCTTATTGGCATCGTAAGCTTTATTACTGTATTAACCCTAGTCTTGGCTATGTTTTCTTTTGCTAGGTGTTTTGTTTTTGGGTATTTGAGTTGATTAAGCAGCCAAAAATGGGTTTATGGAAAGATAGTCTTTCTAAGATCAAGAAGGCTTTCACAAAAAAGAAGACCACGGAGAAGAACGAGGAGCCAGCACCAGCCCCCGCCACCAAAGAGACGAGCACTAGCAAGGACATAGTTGTCGAAGAAAAGAAAGACGAAGTTGTAGTTGAGGCTGAAGCTGCCCCAGCAGCTGCTGAGCCGGTGGCTGAGCCAGCTGCGGCCACCTCCGAACCACCTAAGGCTGCGGAGGAGCCTGTAGCGGCTGAGCCACCGAAGGCATGATGACGTGGCATACGTCATCAAAAAGGATCCGGTGATCATTATTTATGGTAATATATGTGAAAACGTTGTTTATAAGTAAATTTAAAAGGCAAACTTCATATTGTTATTATTCTTTACCCTCTACCCTTCTAGTAATTTGTGTTCTTTCAGATGTAATTTGTGGGATAATTTGTTTTTTGGTTGGTGTGAAAGGGTTTCATATTCCTATGTATTATTATAATTATTGGATTTTGTGGATGAAATTGTATTATTTACAGATGTAGTTTTTGATATGAAAGTCATTTTTCTTCTTTAATAATTAAGAAAGACATAAATGGTTTGCTTTAGTCGATCCTAATGGCTTAGAATGTTGAAGTTTTATTGCCCTTTTGTTTATTGTTTCAAAAATAGAATTAAATTTCCACCAGCCGTCAATTTATTTATATGAGCAGATTTGGATGACTTACATATATTCATAAACATATACGATGATCAAAATATATACGCATGCGACATCCTTCTAGACTCTCTGATCTAGAAAAATTTTCAATGTTAATTAGTGGTGGAAATTAAATTCTTAGAAATATTTCTTTGAATGAGATAGGTGAAATCTTATCTTGGTGTCTTTTTCAGAATCAAGGTGCTAGAAATTTTTATGGTCTTTGTTTTGGAAAAAAAAAAAAAACATTGGGTGCCTAATTTCAAAACTATAAACCATAATTCACATGCAACTGAAACAGATAAGGTTTACAGAAATGAGTGACAACATCCTTATCGGTATCGCGGATCGATCCAAATGTTTTTTAATGAGACTATAATACTGATAAAAATTTATGTGGCTAATAATTTTTAGTGTCCCATAATATTCTCCATGTAGTTCAGTGTCCCTATTTTTTATTCTGAGTCCTCGCTTGATTATCGCTTAGTTAATTCAACAAACAGCAGTTGCAGAAGCAACAGAGTTTTATGAATGTAAATAAATTGTGAAATTAAATATATATATATATATATATATATATATATATATATATAAGTACTAATGTACAAAAATTTTGAGAGGATTTGATGAAAGAAACAACTTTATTCTTATTTTTATATAATTTATTTTTAACAGAATGAACCAGTGATCAACAAATTACATGAATATATATTTTGCCATAACTTGAAAAAATTAAAAATATACATGAATTCATCTCTATATATTACCCGAATTCCCGTCAATGAACTCCAATATTCTAAACAAAATTTACATTGGGACACTGTTTAGTCACATGAACTAAGAGTACAAGCAAAGGATAGGATGAGATGAAACCGTTGACAATCTAATCTAATTATTTAATCCTAGGAAGTAAAAAAGCCGAAAAATTAAATATTTTCCGGTCACCATCTCTTTATTTTTCTTAACTTTCAAATTCTCCTTTCTTAATCAAAACCTTCATATGCCACAGTTGACTTTCCCCAATTTTTCTTATGGTCATCTCCCCCCATAACCTCTAGCTCTCCCCTACCAATGGCTTACCACATCTCAAACACACAACCTCATTTTTATTTTGTCACTCCTCCCCCTCGGGACGGATAGATGAGCACCGTGTCGCCAGCACCGCCTGGCGGAGGTGCCTTAGGCTCCATGAGTATCGGGAATTTTGGTTATGGCTTAGGATTATCCGTCGGGATCCTCCTCCTCATCACCACCATCACCTTGACCGCCTACTTCTGTATCCGGCTCCAAGGGCCAACGGCCTCCACCATCATAGTCGGTAAATACCCACACTTAGTACTATTTAATATCCTTACGTATGTATAATTGAAAGAATATTACGTTCTTCGAATAAATATGAAACCTAATGATAGAAAATACTTGTTTTTAACGCGTAACCATAAAATATGCGTAAGATTAAACTTTTTCAAGCAGTTTCCACATGGAAAACTTCCGAAAAATGGTTTTAAATAAGAAAATTTAACATGTTTTAAGAATCTGGAACATAAATTATACATTATGCCAAATTTTTAGAAAATATGTTTACACCAAAAAAAAAAAATTCGTACTGAACCCTTATGTATGACACAACATTCTTTAGCTGTTTACTAACTATTTTTTCGATAGAGCGGAGACCAATAGTGTCACAGGGCTCACCTGAGTACGTATTGGAAATAGGCCTGGATGAGGCCACGATCTCGAGCTACCCGAAGATTCTCTATTCCCAGGCAAAAATTAACAACAAGGATTCAACAGCCACTTGCTGCTCCATCTGTCTGGCAGACTATAAGGGGAGCGACACGCTGAGGCTGCTGCCAGACTGCAGCCACCTTTTCCACCTCAAGTGCGTGGATCCATGGCTCCGGCAACACTCCACCTGCCCCGTCTGTCGAACTTCTCCTTTACTGTCCCCGATGACCACGCCCCAGGCTGGGGTGGCCCCGCTTGCCAACAGACCAGTGGAATGATCAGAAAAGATCTGGCTAAAATGTGACGTAGCCGTGAGTTGAATTATTAATGTTGATATATAATCTATTGAGATTTTCTAAGCTAGTATTAGCGTTTGTAAATTTGTTTTTTCTTTAAGTTTTTTACATCTCATTTAGTTATTTTGTACGCGTGGATGAAATTAGTAGTTCTTGCAAATTGGAAGTCTTGTTGTTCGATAACAAGGATCGTTTCAAATAACGGTAATGGTTGTGATGCTGTAATTTTTGTAGATAACATAGTATGACGATTGCGGTCTACACATCTTTGAAATTAACTTTCACCACTACATTGGCCCGTATCGATATGGGAATCTCCCAAAATCATTGTGTAACGGCTTTATATAACGTTGCGGATAATATTTAAAATCATAGTTACAGGTCATATAAATGAGATTTCTTATTTATTATATAAACTTTTGAAGCTTATATTGCCTGGTGTCTAGAACATGTTATCTAATAATGGATTCGGTTAATTTTCACTTGTAGTATCTATTATTCAGTACCGATCTTATTATCATACAGTTTTTGATATATCGAGGGACAAACATAGTGGCGATTTATAACATTGGTTCAGAACAAATTCCGCGGCACACGTTCATAAATATTTTAGGATTATTTGGATCCGAAACAGTTATTAATCTCATTAGAGAGATGATACATTTACTGTTATCTGCAAATTTAAATAAAGTTGAAAAAAATTTATTTTTCTGCTGTATGCCAAGATATATATATATATGTATATATATATAATTCAATTTTATAAAATAATCGAAATAATATATAATATATATTTATTATGCAACTCCTTTAGTACTTCTTCTCGCATTTCAGTGGGGACATATAACCTTCCTCGATATCTGAGTTCATTCTGCTTTCCCACTGTCCAGACATTCGACTTCCCACGGTGTGCTTTGGCCAAAAATTTCTGAGCCCTTGGG